>BEHA01050439.1:42697-67447 GCA_002897215.1 Eschscholzia californica subsp. californica | reverse complement strand
ATCGAACGACCATTCCACTTTGGACGCACACTAACCCGATGCTCCATGTTATACTGTATCGTCCCAACTCTTGACAACTAGCAGGTCACGTTCAAATCCTATCCTTCCATTTTTCTCTCACCCGATTTTATTCTTAATGTATAGAGATAGAGAAAGAATTTTCTTTCTTTTGAAAAAACAAGAAAAGAGAGATTAAAGGAAAGAAAGAGAGATTGTGGGAATGTGATAAAATCTCTTTAGAGATAGAGAGAGATAACCGAGAGATATAGACCCCGATAGAAGGGGATAGCTGTAAATTGGTAGAGAGAGAGAATCATGGTGATGGAGAAGATATATTCAAAGATTATAGAGAGATAGCTGGAACTAGTTTCTCTTATAAATACAGAGACAGAGAACATCATAAGGATCTCGGCTGGGAGCATCATCCTCCTCTCAAGCTCAACTACAAACAGTAAATCAGAGAGAGAGTGAGAAGAAAAGAGGATCAGTTTTATAGAACAGAAAAACAGAGAAGGAAGGAGTTCTTAGAAGAGAACAGAAAGGAGAGAGATGATCGGTTTTAGAGAACAAAAACAGAGGAGAATTATATAGAAGAGAGGAGTAGAGAGAGAAAGAGAACCGAGAGTGATCATATCATTCGAAGTGTTTCTTAACTTTTAATTTTTTTGTTTCCTTTTATAATCTCTATTTCTTAGTGACAGAGAAAGAGAGAGAATTAGAGAGAGAGACAGAGAGATTAAGAAGAGAGATATTGTAGAGAGAGAGAGAGAGACTCGGTTGTGATAAATTGTTGGCTTTGTTTTATTTTCGATTTGTTTTCTTTCTTTTTGTTTCTTGTTTCTAGTGAGAGAGAAAGAGATAACATAGAGAGAGAGATTAGAGTAAGAGATAAAGAGAGAAACAGGAGGTTAGAGAGAGAAAGAAGGTTGAAGAAGATGAGAAAATAAATTTCCCAGAGGGAAACCATTTCCGGGAAGACGAGAAAATCGTTTTCCCAGAGGGTGCGTTTGGCAGATTCTTGGAAAAACAGAAGGAAATCACTTCCTTAGGTTCTGTTTGGTGGGAAAATCGCAGAAAAGTTAAGTTTCTTTCTTTTTTTTCTTACACTAATTCAAATATTTATCGTTTCTAGCATGAGTAGCTAAATCTTTTCTATCTAGGGTTTTAGATGAAGTCATAATAATTATTTTCTCGATAAATTTATTAAAGTTTTCACTATTTTAACGATAAAATCTTCCGGGTTTTTAGACCGTTTATGGACTAAAACCTGAGTTATATAAAGAACTCTCTAATCAGATCAAAATTAAATTGTCGTTAGAACTGTTAGGAAGACGGATTCGAAAACCTTAGGTTCCCTTTTTCTGAATACCGACTTATTTCTTTATTTATTTTTGAGTTTTATATTTTATTTCAATTTTACCATCATCAAACCAATTTTAAATCTCAATAGTTTTAAGGTTAGAATTTAGTTTAACTTAGTCTCTGAGGAACGAACCGGTCTTACCGGAACTATTACTTGACGCCCGTATACTTGCGGGTGGAGACCTTTTAGGGTAACCTTTTAGGCCCATCACTTACCTTTAACTTCAAACCCTGTTGGTTGTTCCATATACACATCAAAATCAATACCCTTCTTCTGCCCAAATCCTTTCACCACTAGGCGTGCCTTATACCGTGGTTGTGAATTTCTTTCTTCGGTTTTGATTTTGAAAACCCACTTATTTTTAAGAATTTTCTTATTCTTAGGTTTTTCAACCAACTTAAAAGTGTTGTTCTTATGCAATGATTCAATCTCATCTTGCATAGCTTTCAACCACTCCTTCTTGTGTTCATTATCTAGGGCTTCTTCATAACACTGTGGTTCTCCACTATCTGTAACCATCACATACTCGTGTGGAAGATACTTGGTAGATGGTGCTCTCTCTCTAGGCGATCTTCTCAATTCAGCTGGTGGTTCATGTTGAACTTCCATTCCTTGCTCAACATCATCACCCATAGGAATATCTTCATGAGCTTCATCTTCATGATTTTGTTCTCCACATGCATTATCATGCATAACCTTAGAAGAGATATGTGGATCTAGATCAATGAGATCATTACTATGATTCTCACGTTTCTCAACTTTCCCGAAGTCCTCAATCGTTTGATCTTCAAGAAAGACCACATCTCCACTTTTAATAATCTTCTTATCGACTGGATCCCATAACCTGTATCCAAATTTCTCATCTAAATAGCCTAAAAAGATGCATTGCTTAGCTTTATCATCAAGCTTTGCTCTTTGATCTTAAGGTATATGCACAAAAGCCCTACAACCAAACACCCTTAGGTGTCCATAACTGACTTCTTTCCCAGCCCACACTCTCTCAGCTACATCTCCATCTAATGGTGTTGAACGTGACAAATTGATCAGATAACATGCAGTACGCATTGCCTCACCCCAGAAGCTTTTAGGCAGCTTTGCTTCTGAGAGCATACATATGATCCTCTCCACAATAGTGCGGTTCATGCGTTCTGCTACACCATTTTGTTGTGGAGTTTTGGGAACTGTCTGTTCATGTCGAATACCATGGGTTTTGCAATAATCTTCAAACGACCCGATGTATTTTCCTCCATTGTCAGTGCGAATGCACTTCAATGGTTTTCCTGTCTCCCGTTCTACCATGTTGTGGAAATTCTTGAAAACTGTAAGTACCTGATCTCTGGTCTTTATGGCATATGCCCAAACTTTCCTGGAAGCATCATCTATAAAAGTAACAAAATACAAAGCACCACCAAGTGTTTTGACCTTTAAAGGTCCACAAACGTGAGAATAAACAAGCTCTAAAACACAGGATTTTCTTTTCAGATGAATTCCTTTGAAAGGAAACTTTGTGTTGCTTTCCTACTAAACAATGAGAGCAAGTGTTTAAATTTATACCTTTCATGTTCGGTAATTCTTGTCGTTTAGCAAGGATTTGAAGTCCCTTCTCGCTCATGTGCCCGAGTCTTCTATGCCAAAGATCAGTGGAAGAATCTTTTTCAACTGCATTCAATTCTCCTTTACACAGTTTTACTTGAGTCCTGTATAAAGTACAACACTTCTTCCCCCTTGCTATCACCATTGACCCTTTTGTGAGCTTCCACTTTCCATCACCAAAGTGACTGTGGTACCCTTCATCATCTAATACTCCGGTAGAGATTAGGTTATATCGAAGATCTGGTATATGCCTCACATTCTTAAGAATCAATCTCTCTTGAAAGAACCACTTCAGAAATCTCTCTTTCTCTGACTTCTCTTTGTTCTGGAAGTTGTTGTGAATAATCTCTTTCCTTTCATTCCCTTTTATAATGATAAATATGGAGGTTTACCAATAGAAATAGGAATTCATTTTTAGGCTTGAAAAATAGAAGTTTCTATTTTTTCCCTAAACAAGGAATAAGGGAAATCCTATTCCAACTAGGAGTCCTTTTATTATAAGGAGGGACCCCAACAACTTAAACCTCTCTCCTCTATTTACTTCTCTTCTTCATCTTCCCCACCATTAAATTTTCTTCACACCAAAGACATAAAAGAACCCAGTATCAAGCTCCCCTTCACCAATGGAGAACAAATTCAACCAAAATCTTTCATTGATGATAACTTCATCAGAAGTCAAGCAGACAAATTGATATACAAACAGAACTTCATTAAACCTTGTAACGAAATAGCGAATCAATCTAAAAACCCCTCAATTCCGAACCGGACTTCAAGTTTTCATTTTTATATAGGAACACATCTTTTTGTTACATTTTTCGAGCAACAACAACACCAACAACTAAACCACCAATAGCATTGGCAACGACGACGGATCTAGGTCCTTGCACTACCTTATAAAGAGCTCTGGTACCCAAACCAGCAACAACACTATTAATCAAATCATATGTTCCTCTCAAATGATCAATCCCACTTTCTCATCCAGCAAAAATCAAACCCATTATACCTAAGATTCATCAAGTACCACCGTGACCATGTCATCAAGTACCACTGTGACCATATCAATTAATTTATTGAATCTTGAAATTCTTCAACTTGCTTATAATCATTTCTTGCCTTCTAGGATTCTGATTGACTTGAATAAGCTGAAAAATTTGACGAATTTATGGATCGCGAATACAAGTTGATTGATGAAATTCCTTAAGAAATTCGTAGTTTGTTCAATCTTGAACGATTAGATCTAGCTGCGAAGCAATGACCATTGATCAACTGCACAAATTGAACTAGAAAAATGTCTCTACTTGGGAAATGAAGGGATTAATGAAAGTTGTTCCTCATGGAGTATTGTCTACAATTGACCAATCCAATCTTATATCAAGGTTTACCTATGTCATTTTTTATCTTGTTTTTGGCAATAACGAGGAGAACATTGTTGAAGATGAGGAAGATGTTGATGATGTTGAAGAAGAAGAAGATACTGGTAATAACGAAGAGAACATTGTTGAAGATGAGGAAGATGTTGATGATTTTGAGTTTAGTTTTGTTTATAGAGACCCAGATGAATAATCGATTTCGGTTTATGAGATCTTCGTTAATGGACAGCTCAAACCGATTTATCCAATTTTCCACATACATCTTCTATTTGTTGGATGGGAAGATAATGCTGATGAAGAATGAAAATATTTTACAGAGTTCCTTCGAAAAATCTTCTACAGAGTAGCTACTGGCTCTCTACGATGGGTTTAGTTCGTACTATGAGCACAAAACGTCTCGAAACTACCGTAGAATCGCACAGTAGCTACTGTGCAATTATACGGTGAGTTCGAGCCATTATATGTTCACAGTACGGACTGACTGATGTGGCGTGAAAATGCCACATTTAGGTCACTTAACTTTGACGAGTTAGTTCCTTTCGGGTTTTACTTCTAAGTATTTATGTGTGTTTATTGCTAGGTAGTTTATTTGGAGTTTGGTGTTAAATTCGGAAAAAAGAGAGCGAATTATCACATTTTCATCCGGCAAAAGGGAAGAAAAGAGCACAAGGGGTATTTTGGTCATTTTGGTCAAAATCAGAAGTCAAACAACAAGTGGAGTCAATGACGAGTCCGACGGTGAAAACGGAAGTCCATTCGGAGTTCGGACGGAGAAGTTGTGAATGAAAGAAGCCGAGGTTCGGTCTTGAAACAAGGATTCTATGAAGGCACCCACCCCCTTGGTTCTAAATGTAGAGACAAGATGAAGGCACTCCCTTGCTTTAGAAAGAAGCCCAACCCCAAGAGCCCAAAGAGGAAGAGGATAATAGAGATTCTATGGGCACCCTTTTTGGTCCAAGTCAAGAGTCTTTAATGATGGACAAAGTCAAGGGTTTGAAGTAGTCTAAAGGATCCTATTCTACTATTCATCTTCTTCACCAAGCTACCAAGCAAGAGAGAGAAAAGAGGCAAGAGGGTTTCTAGGGTTTGAGTTTTTGTTCAAGAGGTTGAAAGGGTTTGAAGAGGAGGGAAAAGAGAAAAGAGGAGCCGACCAAGCTAGGCCGGCCAACACTAAGGCCGGCCATAGCTTGGCCGGAAAAATCGCAGAAGCAGCTGCTGCAAGAACCAGCAGCCACTCGGGAAAGCTGCTGCTAGAGCGGGAGCGGCCAGGTGTCATGTCCATATTTTTGAGCATGCATATGGCGTGACGAGTGCTAGGATAGCACGTGCGAGCACATAGGCCAGAGGGCCAAAGACGAGGTCGTTGGGGCCGGAAGCTTCTTGAGCCATGCACGGAGGTGCATTCAAGCCTTGCCAAGAGAGAGTATGCTTGGTTGAAAGATTGATGTTTCCTTGTGGAAATAGGCTAAACAAGAACTTTGCTACTATAGGAGGGGGTGGTCTTTCTTCCTCATATCATCCAGCATATGCCAAGACCTCGTGGATGGGAGCTTGCCCATCTTAGCATTGTGTGCACGAAAGTGAGCATCCTCATGGCGCAACCCATGAGGCCGGCCAAGCGTATGCGAGAGAAGCATATTGCACGGGTTCCCTTGTCATAAGAAATGGCTTGGGACAGTACCTGGAGATAGGTTACTGCGGGTTCCTTTGGAAGTCGTGTTACATGTTCTCATGCCAATGCGAGGCGTGCGTCGTGCTAGCATATTCCATAAGGAGGATTGAGCTATTCAAGGGACCAAGCCTTGATGTGCTATGTTGGGCATGGGGTAGCTTATTAGAGATGGATGCTCCTATGCCCAATGTCCGGATGGTAAGCCGAGATGATAGGTGCCGGATGCTTGAGACTAGATGGCAAGATTCGCATATGCGGCTTGGTGTGCTCCGCACATATGTTGGTATCCTTTATAGTGGGCGAGAGTCTATGACTCAAGGAAGCGTTATACGGGGCGGCACGAGCTATGCTCGTATGTTGGGACACGATGGTGTCATGCCGCGATATTGGTTGGGAACCAAGATGACTTGATAGTCGAGATGCTCCGAATATGTTCGGGAAGGTTTATGTACTAGGAGGGAGTACATGACGCCGCACGGCACGTTAGGATTTGATATTCCGCACTATCGGCCCATGTATTTTGGGCATAATATGTCGGGACAAAAAGGCCGTGATACAGGGACGTGCACAGCAGCAGCTCCGACACGGCCAGGGACGTGCACAACAACAGCTCCGGCACAGGCAGAGACGTGCACAGCAGCAGCTCCGACACGGGCAGAGACGTGCACAGCAGCAGCTGCCGGCACGGGCTGAAGTCTTCACGGGACGCGTCTGCAGCCTTCACGGGACGCGTCTGCAGCCTTCACGGGATGCATCTACAGCGGCACGGGCCGGAATCTCCAGCTCTCGGCCGGATTTCATGCTTTTTGGCCGGATTTGTTCTTATCTTTGACCGGATTTTCAAGGGTTTTCCGTCTACCTTTTTGGCACGAAAACTTAGGGCTTTTACTCCCCTCACTAGTTGCTAGCTATCCCTTTGAAGGGATTTATACCCTTATACTAGTGTTTATAGCGGATAACGACATCTAATGTCTAACACTAATATCCCCAAGATCATCATGCAAAACTAGTAATTAACTAATAAGAAGACAGTAGATTACCTTAATTGCTATTTCCTTCGTGCTAGTTGAATAGATTAAAGAAGACCAAGAGCTTTAAACGTAGCTCCTCTAATTGGGACACCGAATAGTGTATTTAATCTCCCTCCTTGAATGCTCGCTAGAAAACCAATGGTGGTTTGATAATAAGAAGACCTTCTTCTTGCTTGACTAGAAGATAGCTTGGGAATTAGCTCACTTTTGCCTCTCTACTTGATGTGGTAGAGTAAGAAAGCTTAGAGAGAAATTCCACACTTTATTCTCTCCCCTAAGAGTGTTTATATAGAACCCTAATAAGAATCCACTTCCTTTTAGGTTTCCTAAAACACCCTTTAGAATAAGATTTAGGGAAATTATCGAAAATAGCAACTAGTTGATATTTTCTCAATTCCCTAAGTAGGAGGTGTCTAAACACCACGAAAATTGGCAGATATAATTCTTATTACATCAGCAACTAACCCTCCAAAATTCAGCCCAATCCGAGTCCTAGAAGTACCCGAATCGGTCTAGGCCCAAAACCCTTATTTTCGGCCTTTTTGCTATCTTTTGCCCAAATTCTATTTAGGCCTATGAGATATGTTTATGGGACATTCCCAATGTTATATCACACTCCCACTAGTCATATCATCCAATTAAATACCCATTATTATGTGTAACCCGATGTAGGATCCGATCGAAGTTAGCCGCGAATTACTTCGTAATTCGACGATCGTAGTTGGTTTCTAGCTAAACACTACGACCCCTAAATCAATCGGACTTGATGATCTTCTTCATCGTAGTTGTCTAAGGTCTTATCTATCTTTGTTCAATCGATATTGAATTGGGTGATATATGTATTCTGCTGTCTTCCCTTAGGATGACTTTCAGATTGCCTTGGAGGTCTCGTACCTCTCCATTTATGACTTCTGTAGGAATTTCTTCCTCAGTTTGTCTTAATGGTTATGCTAGCATCCATTACTCTTCCAAAGAGAATGTTATACGATTGCTTGCAAATGGCTTTTGACCTTCTTCGGTATGAGTCAACATTAGGATTAGTTATTCTAGTAACATTCCTTTTGAATCTGAGAACTATTCTCGGATTCATTCTTCCATTCTAGGAAGTGGATCAACACCTCCCTTAGGTGTGATTTAAAGTTGAACTCGTTTCTTTGTGTCATCATAAAACTACATAAAAGAAATGACAAAGTTTTAAAACTCGTTATCGTATTTGAAAAACATTAGTTTTCCCACGTTATTCAATAAAAACCCGTCCCCGATTGAATAAGTGATTCCAAGATCCCAGTTCTTCGGAGTAAAGCGGACAAAGGCCCTACCCTTTGACTCTGTCGTTCCGGGTGAGTGAACCACTTCACTGATCATACCTTATGACTCTTGGTTGATAGATTTCATTAATGAATGACTAATCTACCTTTTGCCTCGAGTATCCAAGACTCTCTTGATGATCTCGTTGAGTAGAACTATTTAGTCGTGTAGGCCTCTGCTATAAACCTACCCGCATTGTCCCAAGGTAGAGGAGGTACTCTGCGAAGGCCGACACACCTTTCTCGAACAAGGGCGCAACGAGTGTCTTAATCTGGATAGGCGATCACTCAAGATTACGTTTTGGGGACTTTTACGCTAGTCTGGCGTTTGTTATAGTGAACTATTTAGCCTAACTAACATCCATGACATAAAGCGTAAATAAGTAAGTAAATGCGCGCGAGAATGTAAATCAAGCAGACATGGATCCTAGTATGGCCCCTAACCTAGAAGATCTAATCTCCTTGGTTTTCTTCTTGTTTCGCCATTTGGTTCGTCTTAGATCGCCATCTTTGAACCTCCATTGATTTCTCCCACTCGCCTTTGGATTTCATCCTCGAGTTTCTTCAATGGACTCATAAACCGTAAACTCTAATTACAAGATTCTAATAATTCGAAGATCGTATAAACTTGAAATTAAAATTAATTACAAAGCATGCACCCATCTGTGCTTAAAACAAGAATAAGAAAAAAATTTATGGCCATACTAGTTTCCGGCATTCACATCACATGCATTCATATAATATATTAAGGCTAAGAATTATATATGCATGATTATCTTGGGAGACACTTTTGTCGACATCACATGTCACATTACGTACCATAAGCCTAAATTCGAATAATTCAACAAATGGTGCGTTCTGGTTTTATGTTTTATGTTTTATGATTTCTAAAATCAACTTCAAGAAAAACTCCGTTTCGGGTTTTGAAAGCCCGGGTCAATTTCGGAAAACTATTGGTTCGATTCTTAATGATTTCATAAATCAATTTAAAGAGAAATCCGTGTTTGGCCTTTTGGATGGCCCAGATTAATTTTGGAACTATTTGGTTGGAATCGGAAGAAATTTTGGCAAAAACTCCCACTCGAATGATGGTCCCTTTTCGTGGTCCGAAAAGCCTCGAAAAAGCCCGGGACAAGTCCTAGACAAGTCCCGGCCCAAGCCCACAAAAGGGCTCGGACAAGGTCCCGACATAGCACGACCCATAGGGCCGGCATGTCTTGGCCGAGGCCTATCAAGGCCTGGTCTCGTCCTGGCCGGAGCCAGGACGCTAGTCCATGTACCAGACGCGTCTTAGACGCGTCTGGTGCTGGACCGGACCAGCACTAGGTGTCTCGGACTAGTCCGAGACGTCCAGAACCTCTCAGGCGCGTCTCCAAGACGCGTCTGGTCGAGAGCTCTGGACGCGTCTTAAAACGCGTCCCAGCTGCTCTGGACGCGTCTCCAAGACGCGTCCCAACTGCTCTGGACGCGTCTCCAAGACGCGTCCAGATGCCTCCATTGCAGCTGATGGTCGGGTCCTAGACTCGACCTGGACGCGTCTCCAAGGCGCGCCCTAGCTGCTCTGGACGCGTCCAGCAACAATCTGGTTGCAGCTGCTGGACGCGTCTCCTGGACGCGTCTCAGTAGCTGCTCTGGACGCTTCCTGGCCGGACACTAGGGTTTCCAAAATTATTTTTTTTTTGTGTTGTGCAAATCTCTATTTGCTAACTTCCAATTTTTAAAACTCTTTCTAAATTTTGAAATCATTTTAGAACATTTCTAAAATTTTTCAAAACTTTTAGAAACTTTAAATTTTCCAAATTTTGTTTTGGGAGTTTCCTAAAACTCAAAACACTTCTTTTAGAACACTTCTAAATTCCAAATTTTTTTGTTTTTGGGAGTTTCCTAAAACTCAAAAATAACTCTTTTAATCAACCAATTTTAGATCAAAATTCTAGGTTTTTGAAACTTTTCAAGAAATAATTTTGAAAACCAATTCAAAAACAATGAAATTCAATGTTTTGAAACACTTTCAATCATTAATTTTGATTTTTAATTTGAAAACTAGTTGAATCATATTCATTGTAATCAAATCATGAGTTTATAATACCTTTTAAAACACTTTTAAAAACCTTAATAAACTCAAACTATCAAACTATCGAGCATATCAAATATCAATTAGTTCGATTCTTAGCAAAAACTAGTTAATTGCAAGAGGCTCTGATATCACTGAAGGGATTTATACCCTTATACTAGTGTTTATAGCGGATAACGACATCTAATGTCTAACACTAATATCCCCAAGATCATCATGCAAAACTAGTAATTAACTAATAAGAAGACAGTAGATTACCTTAATTGCTATTTCCTTCGAGCTAGTTGAATAGATTAAAGAAGACCAAGAGCTTCAAACGTAGCTCCTCTACTTGGGACACCGAATAGTGTATTTAATCTCCCTCCTTGTAAACTCGCTAGCACTCCAATGGTGGTTTGATAATAAGAAGACCTTCTTGCTTGACTAGAAGATAGCTTGGGAATTAGCTCACTTTCTCCTCTCTACTTGATGTGGTAGAGTAAGAAAGCTTAGGGAGAAATTCCACACTTTATTCTCTTCCCTAAGAGTGTTTATATAGAACCCTAATAAGAATCCACTTCCTTTTAGGTTTCCTAAAACACCCTTTAGAATAAGATTTAGGGAAATTATCGAAAATAACAACTAGTTGATATTTTCTCAATTCCCTAATGAGGACGTGTCCAAACACCACGAAAATTGGCAGATATAATGCTGGTTATATCAGCAACTAACCCTCCAAAATTCAGCCCAATCCGAGTCCTAGAAGTACCCGAATCGGTCTAGGCCCAAAACCCTTATTTCGGGTCTTTTTGCTATCTTTTGCCTAAATTCTATTTAGGCCTATGAGATATGTTTATGGGACATTCCCAATGTTATATCACACTCCCACTAGTCATATCATCCGATTAAATACCCATTCTTATGTGTAACCTGATGTAGGATCCGATCGAAGTTAGCCGCGAATTACTTCGTAATTCGACGATCGTAGTTGGTTTATAGCTAAACACTACGACCCCTAAATCAATCGGACTTGATGATCTTCTTCATCAAGCCGACATATTGCTTGCATTGCCATCTTGGTCGAAGGACATCTCCTTCAACTCCTTCACCCTTGTGTTTGATTTGGTTTTGGTGGCGAAATCTTAGAGAGAGAAACCTTGAGTTGAGCTTTAATTGTGGTGGGTTCTAAATGAAGAAGATGAGTCTGGTTATTAAGGGGAGATCTGATTTTTGCTCGGGGACACCCATTATGCACTGTTAAGGGGAAATTTACAAATTTGCTAAGGGGAAATCGGCTGAACCTCAACTACTCAAATTTTCCGACGAACCTAGCCTCGAACCACATCGAAAAAGAGGGATTTTCTCTTCATCTTCTTTTCATTTGTTATTCATTCAACATTTTAGCTAACTCTCGTGTGTCGCTGATGAGATGAAATGTGATGAATTTATGATTATCTATGTGATGATTTAATGTTTTGATAATAAATTGATGTTCTCTTATTTTGATTACTTGTTTCAATCGTTTTTCATGTGTCTTATCAAGTACTTCGCATAGTTAATCGAGTAGGCAAGGTGATCAATATCGATCGTAGTCTAGATTCAAATTTCATGTGTCTTGTCATGCACTTCACATAGTTAGGCGACTAGACGACATTTTCGATGATTCGGTTTTAATCTTTTAGGAAGTTTGTTTGACTAAGTATTATCTCCAGGCATACGTAGTGCTTATGAACATCCACCTTAGGAATCGTGACTAGATTTGCATCAATCCATTCGATTGGACCGTATATAGTTGTAAGTCCACCACATCGGATTCTCGGACTTCGACACCTCTCTTACTTGTTCCTCGACTCTTGTTCCTCCGAACTCTTCTCTCAAATCTCTCTCGCCCTCTTACATTGATATTTTAGTTTGTTTTACTTACTTTATTTTCTTATTGCTTATTCGATTATAAACCTCACATTACCTTCGTTTATTTCCGCTTTTGTCTAAGTAAGCCTTTAATATCTAGACCGAGAGATATGACCCTTCGATATCCAAACTACCTTCCTATCCTTGGATCGATCCCGGCTTTGTCCGATTACTACTTGATACCTCCGCTTGGGTGTGCAACCTTTTCGGGTGCATCCCTGACCCCACCGTAAATATGCACAGTACCTGCTGTGCAATTATACGATGGGTTCTAGCCGTTTTTTCCTCATATTTTGGACCGAACCCACCGTAGGACACCAGTAGCTTCCTGATGTCATTGTTTTCACGTTGTTTGCCTTTATTTATATATCCTATTGTTTCGAGTACCTTTAGTCATGTCTGAATGTGTCCCTCCAACTGAAAGTGAGAGAAAGAGGAAGGAGGAAGCCAGGAAGAAACAAAGGTTCGACGACTCGACCACTAAAGCAGGTACATCTCAGCAGGTGACAATTGGTCCGAACGATCCTTTTCCAGAAGGGCCGACCGACCGAAGCGTTCTCAAGAACTATGAGAACCATGTTGCATATAAGATTTGGAACGGCGAGGTACGTGTATGTTTTTCCGTTTTTCTCACTTATTAATGTTTAATACTCCCTCCGTCTCAAAATGAAAGTCCATTATTCCTTTTTGGGTTGTCTCAAATTGAAAGTCTCATGCCATATATAGCCTATAATATCCAATATTTTGGAAAATATACCCCTCCTTAATTGTATCAATACCAAGTGCATTTATTAGGAAAGATAATGCATGCACTACTTTTGTTCAATAGAATTCACTAGATTGAATCACAATAAATGCTAGCATTCATATTTAATAAGAACAATATGAGAACACACAAAACGAAAATAAATCGAGTGAGTTTCGATAATAGACTTTCATTTTGAGATGGAGGGACTATAACCATATATTTTTTACTTTCATTAAACGTAACTTTTACATTTATGTAGGATCGTTCCGTTTTGAAACTACATAATCACGCAATCAGTGTGCTAGTGGGGGCCCTTCAAAGTAAAGTTATACGAGAAACAAAGAAGGAACATGTTTGGGATATGGAAATCGAGTGTAAAGTAGTCTGTGAGAAGGTGCAAGCATCAGAAACTTGACCGGATTCTTATCACGGCTTTCAGCGAGAGGTGGCATGAGGATATTAACACCTTTCACATGCCCTTTGGAGAAATGACGATCACACTAGAGGATGTGCATCGTATTACAGGAGTTCAGATTAAAGGTCACTCGGTTTATCTCGATAATGAGCATGTAAATGAATGTACACTTCTTGTGAAAGGTTTAGGGGTGACACCTGAGGTTGCGGCAGCAGAAATGAAGGTGACTAAGTGCAAGAGTGTTTGGATGTTGTGGTTGAGGCAAAATTGTTCGGGTAGCTTAGACAAAGATGACGTGAGTAGGAAAGACATTTGCGTCAGAGGGTACCTTCTCCATCTTATGGGCTCAACGATATTATGTGACAAGAGTGGTTCGAAGGTGCCTATTGATGAGCCTAGAAAGGTTACCCTAGAAGGTCTATACCCGCAAGTATACGGGCGTCAAGTAATAATTTCGATAAGACCGGGTCGATCAGCAGGGACTAAGTGAAACCTATTCTAAGACTTAGAAGTAACATGATTTTTCTTCAAAGTTGGTTTTGGTGATAAAATACTAAAAGCAAATAATTGAGACAAGTACAATAGAAGGAAATCAATGGGGAGAAGGTTTAGGGTTTCGAATCCGCCTAATCATGGTCAAACACCAACCTAATCATCAAATGACATTACATAACTGGATTTCTCGCACGATGATAAGTCAACTATTAAGCTACAACTGATAAGTATCAACCATAAAAGAATCTAACTTAATGATGATAGATGAAATCAGAGTCAAA
The DNA here is from genome assembly GCA_002897215.1 of Eschscholzia californica subsp. californica. Taxonomy (NCBI): domain Eukaryota; kingdom Viridiplantae; phylum Streptophyta; class Magnoliopsida; order Ranunculales; family Papaveraceae; genus Eschscholzia; species Eschscholzia californica. Next base: position 53,208 of record BEHA01050439.1, on the reverse strand, counting down.
ACTAATGAAAACTATATCTTCGACAAGTTTGAATTCATCTACCACATCATGGATACTAACTATTGTCTATCAACCTATCAAGCATCAACCATAAAAGAACCTAATCTAATGATGGTGGATCAAGCCTAGAAGCATAAACAATGAAAGGGAATCACTAAGATTATGGTAATAGTTTAAACAACGATGTTATGATGAAAAAACGATATATACTAAACATGATCAAGGTTTCATCTAAACTCTAGATAGAGATGGTTAGCTATCCATGAAAACGAGATTACAGTTAGTAAGTATGAATGATAAGAGAGAAACGTTGAAGAAGGACTAAAAGTTTCTCACTGATTTTCCCACGGCAGACAAACGCTCCTCTGGAGAAAATAATTTTCCAACACCAGGGGAAAATTATTTTCCAGCAGAATTTCCAAACAAACAGAGTCTTCTTCTCCAACAGATTTTCTCTCTCTTTACAGACATCAAACACCAAATAAATTGAACAGAAAGATCGTATAAGATGAAGAACAATCCTCTCTCTTTACAGACATCTCTGTTATTCACTTTCTCTCACAAAAAGTAAAAGCAACAGAGAAAGAAAAGATAGATGATAACTCTCTGTTTAAAACTCTCTTTCTCTCTACAATAATCTGAAAATCCAGAGACTAAAAACCCCACAAAGATCAGTCCCAACCCAGCTCTCTACTCTCTATACAACTTTCTCTCACTCTCTCTTTACAATTTCTCTCTTTTCACTCTCACAAGAAAAGAAGAAGATGAAGATAAGATGATGATTCAAGTTGAGCTACTCTCTCTCTGATTTTCTGTTGTAGGTGAGCTAGAGAGATGATCCCCCCAAAGATGAGATACCCCTCTATTCTTCACTGTTAGGTTGTGTTTTTTTTTCTTTTGTCTGAATCTGAATTGGCTAAATCTGAACTGGTTGAACTTAATTGGCTGAATCTGAATTGGCTGAATATTTTTACGTGTTAGCATGTTTGATTTTTCATCTGAAATACAAAATCTGAATTTAACTTTTTACATTTATACCCTTATAGTAAATGAACAATTCCTTACATAAAACTCCAATCTTAAATTTAAGGTGAAGCCCTATTTGGTGTTGGTCAATTCAGTCAAACTGCTCCATCACTGATGATGAATTGCTTAACAGCTCTCAATATATTAAACCGATCAAAACGGTTTGAATCTTCGAAACTTCGATTATATAAAACTTACACCTGTTTTTCTGCTTCTTGAGCATTGTCTGAGTTCTTTAGCTCAAGTTCTAGATGATCTTAGAGACTGCAGCAATAGTTCCGAAGGTTGACGATATAACTCCTACTACCATAATCAAAACACAAACTAACCCCTGGAGAAGAAAAAAAGAAGATTTTGTTTATCGAAACAATCAAGTAGGAATTGATTAATGTGAGTAATGGAACGACAATTGAAATGAGCATACCTGAAACCAAGTTATTTTACTCCTTTAAATGCTCAGGAAACATGCACAAGGAAGGATCAAAGTCTGAAATTAAAACATTTTGTAAATTCAGAAACCCATAGCATTTCAAATTAAATGAGAAGATCGAGATCTTGATGAGTAGATCAGTAAGAAAAATTACAATAAACATTGTTAGTAAAGATCCAATGAAAGCCAGTATCAAACCTAAAGATGATAAAGTTAGACAAGTAGAAACCTTGGTTTGACCCCAAACTAGTATTTGGTTAGTATTCAAATGTGAAATTTTGCATTGACTGCCTTATCTAACCGAGCTAGCTGACCATATTATCTTTTCCCATGAAGAAACTTTTAATGAAGATCCCACGTTGCCTCCGTTGTTTGTTTCTTCAATACAACACATGATAAAATCATTTCTGAACTCAGGAGTATTTCTAAATGTTATTTTTCCTATGCTTAATCCATCATTGTTAGAGATTTCTTCCGCATCGTTCTTCTCTGCAGTAGCACTTCCTCCCATTGTCGAGAATTGGTCGAATTCCATATCTAAATTAGTAAAAAAAAAAATCTATGGTTCATAATGCTCTATGGATCATCAAGATTTCATGCAAACTATCCATATTGGTTAACATCATTCACATAATTGGTCGAACATTAACTAACATACAATCGAATCAATCACCAACATTAACTAACATAAATTCGAATCAATCACCAACATTAACTAACATAATTGGTTGAACATTATCTATGGTTCATAATGCTCTATGATGCTTTTTTTTTTTAAATTGCTCTATAGTAATATAGATAGTGACGGGAAATATATATATAAAGTGTGGGAAGGGAGGGGAAGGGTGATGATTGATCGAAGGCTTGTTAATATAATGTGTATGCGGGTTTGATTCTAGTAATGGAGTAATAGACCCTCTCACAGGTACTTGATGTGACACAAAAATGTCACATTTGGAGAGCCTAACTTAGACTAATTAGTCCTTTTTTGAGTGTTATCAATAATATTTTATGTGTTTTTCATGTTAGGTACTAATTTTGGAGTTAAGCATGTGATTCGGAATAAAAGGAGCGAATTATCACTATCATTTCATGTGCCGAAAATGAGAGAAAAAGACTTCAAGCAAATCAAATAACAAGTATAGTCAATGACGAGTCCGACGGTGAAAACGGTATTTAATTCGGAGTTCGGACGGGGAAGATGTGGAAGAAAGAAGTCCGAGGGTATTCTAGTCCTTTGTAAGAATTTGAAGATGTAGAGACAAGGATGGAGGCACTCTCTTGGTTTCTAAATCAAAGCCCAAAACCAAGTCCAAGCCCAAGAAATATTAAGAGAAGAAGAATTGGGTAGAGATTTTATAGGCACCAATTTGTGGTCTAAAGACTTACTCAAGTTTGACTAAGTCTAGGGTTTGACTCAAGTTAGAGTAAGGGGTCAAAGGCTACTATTCATCTTCTTCTTGGAATCATCTTCTAACTTGGGCAAGAAGGAGGAGAGAGAAAGCTTGGGATTTCTAGGGTTTATCATCTTCTTCACCACCAAAAGCAAGGGGGTTTGAGTTAGAGGAAAGAGAGTTAGAGGGAGAGAAAGAGGCAAGAGGGTTAGGGTTCTTCATCACCAAGGAGGGTTGCTAGAGAGGAGAAAGAGAGGGGAAGGAGACCGGCCAAAGCTTAGCCGGCCAAGCTAGGCCGGCCAAAGCTTTGGCCGGACACAAGAGTTCAACAGCAGCTCGGGTGGCAGCTACTCCAGCCCAGAACAGCAGCTTGCACGGAAGAGTGCATCTGCAGCACGGGAAGACAGCCGCATGCAGCAGCTGCAAGACAGCAGCTCGGGAGCTGCTGGACGCGCACACGAGCAGCAGCTGCGGGAGCTTCCTCAACAGCTCGGGTGGAAGCTTCTCGGTTACTCGGGCGTGCACGGCTGCAGCTCGGACGGTACTAGGGACGCGCACACTTGCACGGGACAACAGCTCTTGGTTCGGGACAGGGTGCTCATGGCCGGATCTTCAAGCTTTTGGCCGGAAACACACCCAACTTGGCCGGATTTTTTATGACTTTTCCGGCAACCTTTTTGATCCGAAACTTTAGGGCTTTTAATCCCCATGTCTTGATCTAGCTACCCATGTGATTTGATTTGATTTTGGACTACAAATTTCTAGAGAGAGAGCCTAGGGTTTGAAGTTTTTCTTTGTTCTTAATCAAGAAAGTTAGAGAGAAGAAGCTTGAAAGAGAGGGAAAGAGAAGGGGTGTCGGTTCTAGCTTAGTCGGCAAGGTAGCTTGCCGGCCAAAGCTAGAACCGACCGGAGCAACAAGAAGAAGGCCGGGACAGCAGCAGCTCCGGCAAGGGATGTGCATGAAACTTCATGCTAGCAGCTCGGAAAGCTTAGCCGGAAGCTTGGGAAGCTTGGCCGGAACTTGGTAAAGAAAATCGAGTGGTTTTGAGGTTGGTTTTGAAGCATTTTTGGCCGGATCTTGTTTTTGGCCGGATTTTCACCATCTTTGGCCGGATTTTTCTAAGGTTTCCGGCCATTATTTTGGTCGGAAAACTTAGGGCTTTTACTCCCCATCCTCTTGGCTAGCTACCCATGTTGTTTGATTTGGTTTTTGATTAAAAGTGATTAGAGAGAGAAAGCTTGGTGAAGCTTTAATGGTGGTGGGTTTTAAATGGAGAAGATGATGGTGGTCGCTATGGGGAACCCAGAATTTGGTAAGGGGAGATCGGCTGAACCTTAAAGACTCATATTTTCCGACGATCTTAGCCTCGAACCACATCGAAAAAGAGGGATTCTCTCATCATCTTCTTTCCATTTCTTATTTAATCACCATGTTTAGCTAACTTTAGTGTGTCGATTGTATGAGATGAAATGTGATGAATTCGTGATTGTGTTTAATATGATTTCATGTTTTGATTATAAATTGATATTCATTTATTTCGATTATCGTTTTAATCGTATTTTCATGTGTCTTGTCAAGCACTTCGCATAGTTAATAGACGAAACGAAGTATTCGATATCGATCGTAGTCTAAGTCATAATTTCATGTGTCTTGTCATGCACTTCACATAGTTAGGCGACTAGACGACACTTTCGATGACTCGGGATTTACCGATTTAGGCGTTTGTTTGACTAAGTATGATCACCGGATATACGTAGTACTTAGAGACATCTACTTTAGGAGTCGAATATCGATTTTACCTTGACACATTAAATCGGACTACACATAGTCGTAGGTTTATCATTATGGATTCCCGGACTTCGACACCTCTCTCACTAATTTGTTGCCCGAATCGAGTCTTACCGTCTTCCGACTCTTGTTCCTCCAACTCTTCTCTCGAATCTCTCTCGCCCGTTTACTTTCTTGTTTAGTTTTACTTGCTTTATTCTCTTCTTGTTGCTTATTCAATCATAAACCCCCATTTACCTTTATTCATTTCCTTTTTAGCCTAAGTTAGTATTTGACATCTAAACCGAGGGACAAGACCCTTCGATATCCAAACTACCTTCCTATCCTTGGATCGATCCCGGCTTTGCCGGATTACTACTTGATACCTCCGCTTGGGTATGCAACCTTTTCGGGTGCATCAGTACTCATAAGAGACAACAACGATTGCCTGACCTCAGAGGTACTACTACTAATTACACCATTTCCTTCCAATATGATATAGCATATCATATTCTAGCCCTCAAACTCCATTACTATGCAGTTTGAGAACTTACCCATTTTGCATAAATGAGAAAGAAAGCTGGTTAGGATCTTGTATTGCCAGAATCGAATCGAATCGAATATAGTAAGAGACGATCAAGTAATATCTCTTGGAATATAACATAACAAGTACTAGTAACCACTTAGCAAACCAAAAGTAAATTAAAACTCCATAAACATGGAATGCAATCAATGTATTCTCACAAAGTGAACTTCAAATTTCCGCCATAAACATCATGTTAGGTTACTGATATAAGTTGATGAAATAATCAATGTATTATGGAAATTGGAATGCAATTACATCATGTTAGATCTCCATAACATAGATTTGCTAGCGAAATAGTCAAACGAGCCACAAATCTAAGAGGAACAAATTTGAGAAGAACCATTCCCAAGTGAACCATCCGCTGCGTTAGTACATGATTAGTTAGCCAATAGTGAGCAGTACTTCTATAGCCAGGTAACTAATGATCTTACTGTTTTTTATTTGAAGGAGCATTATAACATAATAGCATGACATGTAGTTACCATTAAACCATATCGGAAGGGTACCTCATAAGGATGGATTAAGCACATAAAACGATAAACTATCACAGCGAGAACATCAAACATCGGCAAATGCCCTGGAGGACATGATAATGAACCCATTAGTGCCCACTAAGAACTACCTTTACTTTAATTAATGCCCACAAATCTCATCAGAAAAATCTAGGAAAATTGAACATTAACTAACACCAACATGGAACTTAAACTAATCTATTCACAATGATATTAAAGTCTGTGAGGAAATTTATCAAACAGATGGTGGACGTGAATGGTATTTCCTAGCAATGCTTTTTCCCAGCAAGGGCTTTTGTTATTGGGGCAAGAGATGACCTATTTCATTCTACTTTGAGATTTACATGAACTAAAGTTGCAGGAAATTGATGAAGTATGAAGCTTAGAGAGATGAGAGATGGAGAACAAAATGAGAGAAGGAGAACAAAATGATGAACCCACTCGATATTTCGACCTAGGGTTTTCTAAACCCTAGATTTCTTAGTGAAAGAAAAAGATGAGAAAGAAGCCGAGAAGAAGAAAGTCGTGAGGAAACAACTCATTTTGAGTTTTAGAGAGGGGCAATTTCGAGATTTAACGTATTTCAGATTGGTTCCAACTCTTTTCAGACTTGTTTTGAAGTCTGAAAAAAGTGGCCTCTATTCAGCCTATTTAGATTTCAAACCCATTCAGCCAACTTTTCAGATTTTGTTAAAAAAAAAAAACAAACATCTGAAATCTGAATTGTGGTCCAATTCAGATTTCAGATCTGAAAACTTTAAAAAACAAACACAACCTAAGTTGTAAAGGATTCTGGATTTTTTTGATGACTTTGCAATCTGGTATGCAGTGGTTTGCAATATGGTATGCAAACTGAATTGCAATATGGTTTGCAAATTGTATCAGCTGCTAAGACCAAGATTTAAGGTTCACATACTATTATAAGAAATTACACCAACATTGTTCATCCAACAAAAATGAAGACAATATATTCAGAAAGCAAGTGAAAGCTAATGAAAACTAATTCATGAATTAAATTGACAAGTGTTCTTGATAAAAAGTAATAACTTAATAAGAATCGGTTTAAACATCAAGTTTCCACGTGATCTTATTGTGACCAGATGTATGACACACACTACACTTTATCGACATCTTCCACTTTGCTCCATTGTTTGGTATCCTCTTTTGCTTAGTCTTCTGGATTTCTTCTTCTCATTCGGTTGTAAAGCAATAAGCTCGTCGGGATGATGATTCGAAAGGTCATAATCAACAATAGGTTCAATAACTTTCTCGTACGACACACGATAATGAGACGCACGATAAAAACCTGCAACATTAATAAACGTAACAACACTATAATCAACATGCTTGCAATGCATATATAAAAGTCTTGCAAATCAGTTTGTAGAAGTCTTGCAAATCAGGTTGCAAAGCACTGCAAATCAGTTTGCAAACTGATTTGCAAACTAATAAAAAATACAAGAAGATAGCTAAAAAGAACATGCTTTACCTTCTTCAACATTCTTGCCCGTTATAGCTAATAAACATCCACTAAGTTTTCCTTTGAAAATGTTGCAGCAAAAATAAAGAATCAGACGGCAAAATCTGAATCCATGAATACAAGCTCCAAATGCAACAAATAAATATTGAAATTCTTTCAAAATAGAGTTACTTTCAAGTTTTACAAAACTATTTGGATTACTTCTTTGCAGAGCATCAACATAAGAAACTAAATGATGATAAGATGATGATGCAACCCCGTGAATATAAAAACCCATACAATCAAGTCTGACTAACTTATTTTGGAAACAACTTCAAACCAGCATGCTGTTGGGTTAGAAACCAAGCATCGTCATACCTTTATCAAACTAGATGTCAAAAGGAGCATATAGAGAGAAAGCATAGTTTCACATTAGGGAATGCAAAGTGATTTAATATTTTTTATCTGAACAATGCTTTGTATCATCGAAGTATGAGAAAATCACAAAAGTTCAGGAATTAGGTAGTGATTAATGGCTTAGTGCATATATATACTCTGTAGAATGATGATATGTGTGTGAATGGTGGGAACAAAGCTTAAACAAAAACCTCATGATCGGTTGAAGGTCTGGGTGCGTTCGCGACTTCGTTTGCTATGTTGAAAAATATCACCATAGGAAAAAACACCATACAGTTTCCCAAGTCCAGGAGTCAATAAATAGAGATTCACCTGTGATATTATTGGAATACTCATCTAATTAGTCATTTAGTCTTCATCGCCTTGGTCATGACCACGGGCTTGGTTATCTTCATCGGCATCTCCGTAATCAACCCAAGGCAACATCGACTCAAACAAGCAAGACCAACAGTGGATTTTGGTTCCAAACCTCACGTGGAGCACGGCCAGCTACCTCAGGATTCATACTAGGATCTCCATGTTGCATAGCGTGTGTCATGTGTGGGTCGATGAACATAACTAGCGTCTGAACTGATTCTTTAACCGCCGATTAAATCTAAATTTGCCCCTAAAACAATCACAATCTCATAATATTGACATGATTTTATGCTGGTTAAGAATGCTAAACCTAAGTTTTTACCCAATAATCACAAATCTATATAATAAGGGAGGAGGGTATCTTTTCCCCTCCTCCCAATGGTCCAGATTTATCCTCATGCCCATATAAAAGACGGTTGAGATTTATTATCTCAAAATTTAAAGGTTGGGATTTGAAGAACAGTTATCCAAACCGTTTAGATTAAGAGAAAATGCATCTTTTAGAATATACTTCTTTCAAGTTACCTCTCCCTCCCTATCTCACTCCGACTTTTGCTTTCTCTCTCGCTCTCCAGCTCTCACTCTCCTTTTCAAGCAGGTACCTCTTTTTCTCTCGCTCTCTGTCTCGCTCTCTTTCTCTCTTTTTCTCTGTCTCACTCTCTCTCTCTCTCACTCCCTCTCTCTCTCTCTGCAAAGTCACACAACTGAAATGAAGTTAGGGCATTGATTGATTTGTTTGATTGATTATTTCCTCCTCAACTGAAATTGATAAGGGTTTTGATATGGAGTTTCCCATGGATTTGTAACAGCAGTACCCAAATTTAGGGCTTAGGGTTTTTATTTGTACAAAGTAATTTTTTTCCGGGTGAGCTTATTTTCCTTCTCTCTCATTACATGGATTTGTAACAGCAGTACCCAAATATAGTGCTTAGGGTTTTGATTTGTACCAAGCATACATAATTTATTTTTACTGAAATTTAGGGTTTGATTTGTAACATCAGTACCCACATTGTTCGAACTCATTTTGGGTGATCTGATTTTTTAAATAGCGTTTTCTATATCAAAGAGGTACTAATAAGTTTTTTGTTTTGTTTCATTGTGTAATTAGTTCGTTTTGCAGGTATTTCATAATGTTAGAATAACTTACTCATTTAGGACTCCAAAACCAAACCGTTGTTGGCAGGTACGCTTCTTTCCCTAACTCATTTTGTAACAAATTGGTTTAGGATTCCGATTAGGGGTTTGAATAAAAAGGTTACTATTCTCACTTTTACTTTTATCATTTCCAATTTTGTAACTTACTTTTAGTATTAATGTGTACAGAGCCATGTTTGAAGTATCACATGTATTTTGTAACTTATTTACGACTATGTCGTCGAAAAATCTTTGTCGCTTCAAGAAATGGGACTAGGAACTTGAACTCACTCACATTATGTAACTTAAGAATATGCTTTCCAATGATTTAATTTTCTAGAGACTCTCCCTTTAGCTTTATTAGTTAGACACCTACTATACTCAAATATGATGAGTCAAGTTTTGTTGCATATATGTTGGGCATATTACTCTCTCTAAATCGTGGTTGCCTCTTATTCTTATTGTTGAAAATACCTATTGAAATTATAGATCCTCTCTAAATCATGGTTGCCTCTTATTCTTATTTTGTGAGCTAAATCTCATTCACATGATGACAATGTTATTGAGGGTATCATGTGTTTATAATTGTGAACAATTACATCTTTGAATCATTATGCCGCACATGAACTAGATGGTTAATGCACTTTCTATTGTAGGCAAATAAATTTCTGATGAACCAATGACCATGTTCGAGAATATTCTTCCGTATTACAAACTCTAGCGGAGCTTTCTTGCCGGTAGAGAAGGTTAACATGTGCAAATGTGAAAATGATTGTAAGTCTACTTGGTTTCAACTTGATTTAGGATTCTTAACTTTGCACAGAGTTCTGAAATGACAATTTCCGAAAATCTAACGTCTTCACATGTAACTTCTTCGGTAAATAAGGTCCACCTTCATTCAGGTAATGTCCTTCCTGTTGTGCAATTCGAATACAAAAATATGTTGGTGTCCGGTATTACTTTTTATGTTTCCAAAAATATTTGCTGAAATATTTGGTACGCTACATTGTTAGAATTTTAATGTTGATGGTTTTATTTCTAGCATTATCTCATTCAATCTCCACGGTGGAAACACAACATTTTCATGAGTATTCCATCGCATTAGTTTAAGTTGTGCTTAGAAGGACTAAAGGAGTGTTGTAACTATTGATTCTTTATTTTACACTGTTACAATCTATACTATGTAGGTTTTCTTTTAAGAAAGTAAAAAGAAGTTGTGATTGAAATGGACGTGAATCTATTCTAGCTTACATCATACTACAAAGAAAACATAACTCAAGCAGAGTCGGGTTATCTCGACAAGTTCACTGCTTACATGGACAAGTAGTTTAGACGCATCATAGAGCACATGTTTGCTATGCTTTCTATATATTTCAATTTGCTGCTATGCTACACATTCAACTAATGAATAGTCCTTTTTTTTTTTTT
>BEHA01050439.1:11448-22641 GCA_002897215.1 Eschscholzia californica subsp. californica | reverse complement strand
GGTCGCCGGCCGGAAAATTCCGGCCGGCGACCTATCGGAGAAGAGAGAGAGAAGATGAGGTGGAGGGAGGTGAGATGAGGTGGAGGGAGGTGAGGTGAGGTGGAGGGAGGTGAGGGGGAAATTTTTTTATGGCCTTTTTTATTTTGAGCCATATTCCCCATAAAATATGTTTCCCTGGAAACTTTTCGAAATTTTGCATATTCCCTTTAAAATTTCACACCCCGGAAACTATTTAGCTTTCCCCAAAGCGCTGGCCAAAAAAAAACCACTCTCTCTCTCTCTCTCGCAAGGATCTCTAGGGTTTCTGAGTTTTTCAACCTTCTTGCCAAGAAGATGGTTAGTTTGATTTCCTCTGTAACCATAACCATTTTAGTTTTTTCGTTTCTCTTAGTTCTGATTCCTTTTAATCTCCTTAATTGATAGAATTCAAATTCTACTTGATAAGTGTTCTTAGCAGATTCAGTTTTAGGGTTTTTATTACAATTTTTAATCACTGTTGTATTTGTGTACCATTAGGGACAACCAAATGATAATGATTTGCGCAATCCTTCCGTTGAGCATGAGAAGGATTGCCACAAGCTGAAGCGTTTGATCCCGACACCTAACTCTTTCTTCATGGTAAGGAATCTCAATTTTGTATACCCCTTCTTTCTTTTGAATGAGGATTGAGTTTAATTAAACCTAATTCTGTTTTCTTTCTGTAGGATGTGAAATGCCAGAGATGCTTCAATATGTAAGTCTTATAATTTCTTTGTTTTGTTCTGATTAGATTGATTGATTTCATTACCACATTGATTTGGTTGTTCTACATACTTAAAAAAAAAATTGAAACTAATGTGGTAGTAAAAAATTTTTGCAGAACTACAACTTTTAGCCACTCGCAAACCGTTGTGGTATGTGGAAATTGCTCGACGGTTTTGTGCCAGCCGACGGGCGGGCGAGCCAGACTTACTGAAGGAACCTCTTACAGAGTAAAGGGATATTAGGGGTGCTTTAAGGTGCACTTCATTTTGCTATGGGTTAGTTAGATTACGAAAATTAGACATTAGTATTTTTGGATATATATTTTATTTCGTTGACAACTTTAGGATATCTTGCAGAAAGCTGCATTTTAGTATTTGATTTACTTCCTACGATTAAGAATTGAATTTTGTTTTAGACTAGTATTAATATATTTTGGCTTCAATATTTGTTTCTACTTCGGGATTTATGCATCATATTGTGAGTTTGATGCATCATTACTTAGATTTCTCAGTTGGGTAGTGCCACAGACCACGAACGAGCAAACACCTATTAGTTTCTTCGATTCCTTAAACCTACTAATTCTTCCTTTGTGATAATATGTTATATGAATTTCAGTGCATGGACCTAGATTCTTGCTCGTTTGTAAATCAACTATTTTACTCAAAGTTAAGTTTCCTAATACCTGAGACAGGGTATTTAGATGTGTACTAGTGGAAAATAATCTTTGCTCATTTGTTAATCCACTTATGGTTTAGGTTATTGAGGCGAGCCTAGTGTGTTCTTCTAATTGCTTAATGGTATTTATCGGCATTTGTTATTTAGTGCAATTCTTTATACTTTACTGTCGTTGAAAATTGCTGGATGGATCTGTAACCTCAATCTCGTTAATAGGAAAAAATGATCCTTGTGATTTAGCCTATAGCAGCAGAATAAATTCTATGATTGGTTCATCTAGTCTTGTATTGTCGCTCACTTCTGCTCTGATGGCCATCTATAGTAAATTATCTTGGTTAGTCAGCTAATGAAATCACTGGATATTGAGCATATCCTAAACCCTATTTAGCAATTCTATTGATACCTACTCAGAAATCCAGCTTCTTCGTTTAAAAATAGTTTTCCTTTTTCTTTCTTGGCATAGAGTATATTGAAATCGAACATGTAGTAAATAGTTGGTTGCATGTTTGTGTTTTCAAAATTTCTGATCCCACCTCTTTTTATGGCTTTTGGTATAGGAAGAGCACTAATTAGTAAAGGCAATGCATTAGAAAGGTCAATTTATATATTTGCTCTTCCTTTACCAAATTAGTGTAAGGAGGGTGTTATAAGGATCATTTAATAAATAGCGCCAAAATAGAAGGACTTAGATAAAAATTAATAATAAATCTAATACTTTATTCACTTGTAATTTCTCTCACATAAACAACCAAAACCCTAATATCATCACTACTATCAACACCACCATTACTTTAATTATTGTTAAAACCCTAAAATTCTATGGAGAAATCAAGCAATAACAATAATTACAAACTCTCTATGGAGATGAGTGTTGTGTTAGTCATCTAGGATTTAAGTTTCTATCTCTATATCTCTCTTTTTGATAGAATCTAACAGATTTAGAGCTTTTCTCCTTTTCAGGATGTTTATCTATCTTCTCTCTCTTTAATTTGATCGAAGGTTTTAAGTCGAACAGAATTCTCTCCTCTCTCTCGAAAGTGTTTAGTCGAATAGGAAGATACTCTCTATTCTCTTCTTTTGGTCCAAAATAGTTTGATGGGACATGGGAGGGACCAAAGTATAAATTTGAGATATTAAAAAAAATATTTATCCCTCCCTATTCTAAAAGGAGTGCTCTCCCTATTCTAAAAAGAGTGCTCTCCCTATCTAATGCACTGCCTTTGCTAAAAATTGCTCTTCCTATACAAAAACCCCTTCATATTTGTTTTGATTTGGGATCAAAATAAACATATTGTATTTAAGGGTGGGTGGTCAATCCAAAATAAAATATATATTGCGTTTAAAGTCCAAACTTAATAAAAAATAGGTAAAAGACCATTCCTTTTAATATTCCTTTCCTTGTGCAAATAGACAACTATATTACTAATTTGTCAATTGTTCTTTTTGTTGTAATGTGTTAATGTTTTAGCAAATGTGTAGATACGTATAGGAATAGGTTTATTTTATACGCAACAAAAACTAAATTGCTTGAAATAAAACAATAAAATGTATAAGGTTATTTAAGTTTGTAACAAAAAAAGTATTTACCTTTTGCAATGAGATAACAATGTCATGCAAAATGATTTATTAGGTGAATTTCAATAAATAGCGTATAAAAGAATAATTTGTTTGGTGAATCTCAAACTTTGTATTTTTTTTTTTTGAATTTTGGCCTATTTCACGTTAATATTGGTCTTGCGGTGTTATAAGGTCCATATTTTTTTTACTTTTCACCAGAGATTTTGTTTATTTAAGCCTCTTAAGTTTGAAGGAATTGATTAGGGGGTGAAGAACTAACTGACCTTTCATCAATTCCAGACAGTGTTTTAGCAATATGAATCAAAATAATATCAAAAATGGATAAAAAAAGTTAAAAAACATTTAGTGAAAGGTCCAAAATACGGGTCATTATCTGATAATTATTTAGAAAGACTAATTTTTCACAATTATTATTATACACTATTATTATTTAGGTCAAAATATTGATCAAGACTGAATTATAACTAAAGCATGTATTTATTTGATGTCGGATCACGATAGAAACAATTTTTCATTATTTTTTTGACAAGGTCTAAATTTTTCTAAAAAAAAGTCTAAGAAAATTCAGCATTTTTTCAATCTTTTTCGTTAGGACTTCTCCTTGAGGCCTTTGGTCGTAGCTTGGGCTACCAGAGCAGTTTTCTACAGCTTGAGCTCGAGTAGTTTCGTTAGGACTTCTCCTCGGGGCCTCTGGTCGTAGCTTGGGCTACTAGTGATGTTTTCGTGGGTTTGAGCTCGACTAATTTCGTTAGGACTTCTTCTTGAGACCCCGACTGAGAGGTTGCCTTTTAGTAAAGTGAGATTAACTAAGTCTCCTCGTATTTTAAATAAAACATCGTTTTTACCAAAAAAAAAGGTCCGCAGCTGGTAGCGCTGTTTTCCCGCCAAACGACTCTAATGGTTAGGTAAACTATAACTTGAAAAGTATCGTAGTAAAGTCTATCGTACCTGAGTGGCTTTGGTCTTATTCTTGCAAGTCCTCCCTGTGTTCCTGTGGGGTGGCCTTTCCTTCGGTCATGATGGTTGGGACGGTCGCTCTTTTGCCGCAATTCCGGGCGGAGACAACATAACATTCCCTAACCGTTGCCTGATCTCCCCTCACGACTCCCACGAGGCTTGTTCCCAGGATCGGGAATTTCATCATTAGGTGGTTTATGGATATGATCGCCTTTGATTCCCTCAAGAAGTATCTTCCCAGGATCATGTTATAAGCGTGTAGTCTGTCGACTATCACGAAGTTTAGCATTGTTGCTCTGTTGGCCGCTCCTTCTCCGAATAGTATGGGTAAGGCGATTATTCCTCCGATCTCCACCCGGTTGTCTACGAGTCCCGTTAGGTATCGCTCACAGGTTTCCGTATGTTGTGCCCTTATTTGGAGCTTTTGCATGCACGCTCTGCTTATGACTTGGTGGAGCTCCCGGTGTCGATTAGGATGCGTCTGACACTCTAATTAGCTACTAGTGCTGTTATTACCAAGGGGTCGGTATGAGGCGTGATTATTCCTCTTAGGTCCTCATATGTAAAGACTACGTGGGGCGTTTTTTCCACATGCGGCGTCGCGAACGTCATAATTTCGTCCTCCCGTCTACGCCTTTTGTTTCCTTTGTTTGCTTCGTGAACCAGGCCTCCGACTATGACGTTAATGTCGTCCCACGTTTCTGGCTCTAGTTTTGTTGTTTTTCTCTACTAGTTTTCCTCTTGGTCGACTTGTTTCTTTCGTTCGAGCTCTTCCACTAGCGTTTTGGTTATGTCGTTGAGACGTCGTATCAAATCCGATTGGCGCTGAGCCAATGTCTCGATGAGTTTTAGGTTACGTACCCGTTCGAGGTTCGCCTCTGCCTTTTGAAGAGCTCTTGATCTGACCATGGTGTTGTGACTGTTGAAGTCTGATGCTTTGCGATCGCCATGACATCTCCTATCAGGGGCGGTTACTCGTCCTTCGACCTGTTTACCCATGAAAATCCCGAGAGAGGCTTGGGCGAGTTCTTCAAATGATTTTATGGACCCAGGGGCCAACGACTGATACCACTCCTGCGTTGGCCCTTCCAAAGTGGTCGCGAAGAACGCACGCCAGACATCTTGATTAGTCGTGTAGAGGCTCATTACCGCCACGTAGTTCGTGAGGAATCTCCCTGGTTCTTCTTGTCCCTGATACTATTCCAAACTGGGAACCTTCAGGTTCTCGGAGCTCTTGGATTCCAATGCCTCCTGCTCAAGAGGGGACTGGTGGGTTTCCCGTGCCACCTTCCTCATTATCGCCTCGGCTGTGCGGAGGTCTTCTTGTAGCTGCGCAATCTCCCTTTCTTGTTGTTGGCTTTCGATTTTAAGTCGCTCAATAGCTGCTACGAATACGGTCTGGTTAAGAGACATCTTCTGGGCCCCGTCAGGTATGTAATCTCATGATGACATGTCTATCTGATGGATTTTGGAGAAGCGGTCAGTTCTAAAAAAGTAATGAAAAGAGTTCGGGTTACCAGACTGATGATTTTGCTAGAGAGATCCCCTCCTTCTAGCGCCAAATGCTGATGTCAAAAAAATGGTCTTCCGTTATATATATCAGCATGAAACATGGAGTTGATGCATGACAACCTCCGTTAAGTTGAATGTTCTGTTAAGTCAAGTTAGGTTCTGTCGATTGAATTCGTTTCCAGCTCCGATTATTTGATTCTCCTGCTCCTTGATCCTTGCTCCTGTTCCTTTCTCCTTGCTCCTGCTTGCCGCTTCTGTTCGTCTGTTCCCAAGGGGGGAAAACCTGCAAAGGGTTTGAAAACCGCATCGACGCTCAAGCCAGTCAGGGTGCTCTTTGCAGTAAAAGAATGCATAATGATTGATCCTTTTGGGGGCGAGTTATGAGAACTCAGAGTTAACTGTGATCTTCCAGGGTTTAGAGATCGTGTCCTTTGAAGGACGATTTGGGGGCCTTTTATAAGCTTAAGAGGCGGCGGTGATTGCCGTGGAGGGAAGTTTTCCCTTTGTGTTTATCTCACATCCAGGATAGATGAAAGTTCTTAAGTTCAAGGATCTTTCGTAGATATCCTGCCGATGTGAGATCTTTGGGGAGAAGTTTCCTCCCTTGGACGCGTGAAGCCCACACTTGTTAAACACTTAAAGATCTGTAGCCGACTGAGATCTTCGCGGAGATGTTGGGATTAAGTCGGTAGATTGTTGGTGCGCTTTGTCCTCCCATTTCTGGACGTAAGACATCGACCGGACCTACGTGGACCACCTCATTCCTTTAGAGACCCCAGGGTTGATCTGTTCATGCCAAGGGCGTTACGGGGTTGGTTTCCTCTAGCCGACTTCCCAGTTGGGGGAGCACGTGACGGATCGTCAAGGGTTCAGCTGACCTGCTACCTTAAGTCGGGTTGACCCGATGGAATTCATGTCTGATCTTAACTCTTCAGACGTTAGTCAACGTCTGGACATTTTGTGCATCATCCAAACCCACTTTCTTTGGACTCATTTTGGGTTATCTAATTTTGTGTAAGTAGATTGTTTTGGTTTAATATTATGACTTTCTCTGATATTGTAAACATGGTTTTCTTTGATATTGTGAATAGATTTTCTCGATTTGTAGTTATGTACCGCATTAAACCTGGGCTTAAGTCCTTTGTAGTTATGCACAGACCCAAATCCACTTTGCCTTGACTCATTTTGTGTTCTCTGATATTGTAAATAGGGCTTTCTAAACTCATGGGATGTTTGTTTTAAATCTATCAGAAAGGTACTAATCAAATTTTTGCTTTTTGGTTTTAAATTTGTTTCATTTTAATACTATTCATCTTTTAATGTATTTTACCGATGTTAAAATAACTTAGTTTTCTTTTTGTCGTAACTATTATCTTTGAGAATTAATTTTGTTCCGATGATAGAACATAATTCTGAAAGGAAGTGTGTTAGTTTGTATCTGTAGAACTATATTTAAGTGTTTTTGTCTTTATGTTTGAGTTTATTTTAATTTTAGCTTTGTCTATGATCTAACTTTTACTACTTTTTCTTTTTAGACAAATTTGAAGGCTACTGACCTCATTAACATGTACAAAGGTACCGTCTTTCTTTTTAGTTTTCTTTTTTTTTTTTTTTTTTTTTTTTTTTTTTTTTTTTTTTTTTTTTTGCTTTTGTATTTCATTTGGAGTTTTATGTTTCATATCATAAGCATACAGTTTGCATCTCATCTCGGTTTTTAGTGAAGTTTAGGGTTGCACTGTACTGCGCTCGATCACTCGATTTAGCTTCCTCTCTGGCTGGATTAATTATGGGTTGTGTGATAGTCCCACATCGCTCACGATAGTGTCCGGAGCCTGGGCTATAGGTGTATGCTCAAGCTTGGTAAGTACTGAGGCCTTTTGGGGGAGTCTGTGGTGCTCTCGCCGAGAACAAAACCTCCTACCATCCGTGCGAGGGTGGTGGTGAAAGGGAGGACAATATCGGCAACTGCTGGGCTTGGAGCGTCACAAGTGGTATCAGAGCCGAGGACGGCTCTTTGCTGAGGGTGGGGGATTGTGATAGTCCGACATCGCTCACGAGAGTGTCCGGAGCCTGGGCTATAGGTGTATGCTCAAGCTTGGTAAGTACCGAGGCCTTTTGGGGGAATCCGTGGTGCTCTCGCCAAAAACAAAACCTCCTACCATTCGTGCGATGGTGGTGGTGAAAGGGAAGACAATATCGGCAACTGCTGGGCTTGGGGCGTCACAGGTTGCACTCTTTAGTTTTCCAATTAGTTATGTTTCTTGCTAGTTTTCCTGCATATTTCTTTTATGATATTGTTGTTTATTTGGTAGGTTTGTTAATTTTTTTTACTTTGGTTTCTATCTAAGGTTAACTTTCATTTGATCATATGAAATGATTTTCAAAATTAGACCTCATGTAAGTTATGATCTTCATATCCCGGTTGGGGATAACAAGAATCGGTCTGCTTAAAATAATAACTACATGAATGTGCTGATTTTTTCAAGGCATCTTTAGCAAAAAAAAAAGCTTCATCCAAGGCGACAAATGATGAGGAATGTTGATATACTAGAGGCCATTAGTGAGGGGAAACTATACATACATTTCACTATGGAGTTTCTCGACTCTTAAACTCCGGAGCAGTGCAAGGCACTGAAGGCTGTGTTCTTGCTAGGGCCGTTACTCAAATGATAGACATGAGCTGGAAGAATGAAAAAAATAATAATGCATGATGTGAACAACAAGGATTAGAGGATCCTTTTGTACTAAGCTTAAGCTCAAATTCTAGCTCAATAGGCATACGAAGATGATGAAGATGTACATGGTGGTGCCAAGAGGGTTCAATGTGCCCATCAAAAGGTAATAAATCGATTTTGACTGTTTTTTGGCGTTTATTTACTTAAATTGATTTTGGATGTTTAGCTCATGCTTATTTCCATGAATGTTTGAGATTGTATGCTTAGCTATTTGACGCATTTGAAAAACTGTCTGTGCCCCACGGGCACGGGTTACACCCTCGTGTGTATATATATATATATATATATGTCTTCTTCCTTCTCATATTCAATAAATAAAAAACTTAAGAAGATTGAGTTGAGGCTTGTCTTAATATATGGAAAGATACTTCAACAAAGATTTTCTGATTACCTACATCGGTTAGATCTTGGTGATTGTTTGATAAGAAACTTTCGTTGAACAATGCTATTAACAAAAGATCTATTAGCAGATAACATTATTTGAACCAGAATGTTGGTTTCCCTATACATTTAAAGCACAAGCTGGGTTGAAGACATTTGCTTGCTTGCTTGTAGTTTCTTTAGACTGACAATATAAATTAAATTTAGAAGCGGTAGTGTTGTTTCATCACTCAAACACGACCCTGTTGCTGCATGATTTGTGAATGTAAATTAATTCTTAGGAGGGTAGTGAACGGAGACATAAAAGCTTTAGATTAAGATTTATGGGAACACACCTATTTTTGAAACATTGGATATCTTTAGACACTCAGAGAGTATACTGAAATATATGAGGTATCAAATTGAGTCGAGACATTTTCGGAGTACGTTTTTCCTTTCTGTCACTGGTTTAAGATATTTTAGAGGGTCCAACCCTAAATTCTAACAATTAATATATAATATTTAGGGTTAGCTCCAGAACACTCTCCTATATTCAACCGTCCATTGCCTCCTACTCCCTAATTGATTTCCATGATCACCAGTAATAGAACTGACTGACAATTGCAACACAAACCTATAAAGTTTATACAATTCAATCATCATCCAAATTCTGATCTGTTTACTCCGGCATGATGTGTACAAGGTACATTAGCCTTCATAATCTTACTCGTTATCTTTCATTAAACTCAAATTAAGATTCATTCCATTTGGTAAATAACATTTCTATCAAACATCGATTAAACTCAGAGAATTAAACACAAACCCATAAAATTTGTACAATTTAATCATCAGTAACTAACATACCTAAAAACAGATCAAGATTATTTAAAATTAGATTGAATTAAAATACTGAATTGAACTCTAAAATATTTACAGGAATATTAGCTTTTCGAAACATCTTCCCCACCAAGTTGGTCATCTGAACTAGGTATACCATGACCATCTTTAGATGTTGCCCATCTTTTTAGGGCTTGAGATAGAGTCGTATGTAGGCCACGCATGTCTTCATATATATATTGTCTACGTTGGCTCCCAGAGCTTAACTAGAGATGATAAGATATTGACAATGTGACCCATATAAGGTCTCTGATTTGGTTCTGTTGCACAACAATGGCCAACTAGCTCTGCCACTGTTCTAACGACGACCATTATGTCTTCGGAGTGATCTACTATAGGATCGACGGTCTGGGGTAAGTTATCTTGGTTTAGTGCAGTCTTTGAAACCATCATATTATGTTTGAATTTTCTTCTATTTGGTTTTCATCGGGAGCCTTTTCGACCAGTGATTAGCTTCATTAGTAGGACTCCACGATTGATGTATACAGCTTTGGAGTCATACTGATGGAGCTAATCACTGGCCAAAAGGCTCTCGGTGAAACCCAAATAGAACAAAATATAAACATTATATTATTGTTTCAAAGGCTGCAGCTAAACAAAGAGAACTTACCCCAGGCCATCGATTCTACAGTAGATCATTCAGAAGAAATAATGGCCGCCGTTAGAACAGTGGCAGAGGTAGCTGTCCATTGTGGTGCAACGGAACCAAATCAAAGACCTTATATGGGTCACGTTGTCAATATCTTATCATCTCTAGTTGAGCTCTGGGAGCCAATTGACACAGTATATATATGAGACATGCGTGGCCTACATACGACTCTATCTCAAGCCCTTCAAAGATGGGCAACATCTAAAGATGGTCATGGTATACCTAGTTCAGATGACCAACATCTCAAGCCCTTCAGAATCACGTCGGCTGCTTAATTTGCCCTTTCCTCTATTATTATGATCTAGTTTTTATGGTCATTGTCTCTCGAAAATTTATCATCTTCCATTTTCCACCAAATCAAACCTGCATCAAAGAACAGAAATAGAAATTTGAATAAAAAAAGACAGAATATATAGTCCCCATCATTTTACCTCTCTCTCTCTCTCTCTCTCTCTCTCTCTCTCTCTCTCTATCTCTATCTCCTGGACAAAGCAAGATATGCATGAGAGACAATGTCACAAGAAGAAATGATAACTTTCATGTTGAGTTTATTTTTCAGAAAAAGCAGATCTAATTTCCATAAAAAGAAACTTTTTTTATAAAGAGAAGTGCCAATGCCATGCCAGTCATTGCAAAAGAACAAGAAACCAGAAGAACAAATAGAATATGATTTTTCCTTTTTGATGAGAGAAAAAGAATGAAGAAAAAAAAAGAGACATATATGTTTACCTGAAGCACAGGAGGGAACTTCTTAAGTTCCAACTCTAAAGAAAAGTTACTTTGGTTTGATATATCATTGAAGACTTGGTACATTTAAAGAACAGATGATTTTAGGGCTGAATGAAAATTTACAGTTTAGTTGGTCATGGGACTCATGGGGTGGTAGAGATTTGTTTAGAAAGAGAGTATTGTGGTTTGAAAGAGTGGTTTAATTTGCAGAGGCCGGTGAAGGTGTCGAAGAAATCACAACTGAGATAGATGGTTTTACGGTTGCATGAGTGAGGTGGCAAAGAAACTAGGGTTTACGGCAGTGGAAGCCATTTTGTGGTGGTGTGATTGTTTCAGGTTGGAGGGTTTGGAGTTTGA
>BEHA01050438.1:108494-133000 GCA_002897215.1 Eschscholzia californica subsp. californica | reverse complement strand
TAAGGTAATCTACTATCTCCATTAGATTAATTACTAGTTTTGCATGTGATCCTGGGAATACTAGTGTAGACATTAGATGTCATATTTCCGCTATAAACACTAGTAGAAGGGTGTAAATCCCTACACTTTGTTGGAACGACCTTCATTTCCAAGTATTGGTCAAATGACTCTATTTTGGCCATCAACTTTCATATTTACCCCTCTTTATAAAAGGATGTCTAGATAACTTAAACAACCAAACATAACAAGGATATCAGATTAAACTCTCTCTCTCTAGAACGAAAACCTAGCTCTCTCATCTTTCTCATTCTCGCGCACCTCTCTGAATCGATCACTCTCTCTCACGCACACTCTCTCTCACGCACACTCTCAGTCGATCTCTCATGCACACTCTCGATTGATCTCTCACACACACTCATATCTCTGATGCAGGTATCACTATCTCTCTCTCTCTCTCGATGTTTTTTCTCGGTTCAGTTATAAAGGCCTTTAATTCATGTCTTTTTCGGTTTGGTTGAGTCGATCTCTCTCTCTGTTTGTTATTCTCGGATCTGTCTTAAAAATTGGGAACCCTAACCCTCAAATTAAAATCCTAAATCCCCATATTTCCTATGAAGCAAGCTCTAATAGGGTTTTAATGGAAGCTTCTAATTAGGGTTTTAATGGAGGCTAACTAGGGTTCTTACTGCTTTGAGAGAAGACCTCATTTCATGAGAAGCCATGATTTTATTAGTAGTATATTAGTGGCATTCTTGAAGTTAATAATACCCACATAATAAATATAGCACATACTTGTTTGTCGAAATGTCAAAGTGAAGATAATAGCTAGAGGGAGATATGTTACTATATTTTATCATTTCAAAGTCTTGTTATTATTTTGTTTTTGAGGTCTTATCCTAATTAATAGTAGTACCAAACAAGAAGTTTTGATTATTTGGATGGTTGAATTAGTTAGAAGATAAAACAGTAAACATTAGGTTACAAGATTCATTTTCTTCTTTGTTTAGCAGAAAAAGCTTGTTGTTATATAATCAAATAAGACTTGAAAAATCAAACATACAATTTTGTTTGGAGCTAGATTTTGGTAGAGCTAGATACAATTTAGATGAGATCATTGAAGTTGTTAAATATATTCATGTAATTCTGTACTTGTCTGATTCTACCGAAAATAGGTGCTGAAATTAGCAAAAGGAAACAGATGACATAACGTTTCGAGGATGACTTTGAAATGATGTTTCATATTACCATCTGATCATTGAATATCCCTTTCATAAACACCGGACGAGCTGTTAAGGGGGCGATTCTTGCTCTCTATAATATGCTAATTTTGATTAAATTGTCTTATTCATTCATGCGTACTTGATTTTTCTTCTTTATTGAGTTTGTTGTATTCATTTATTTATGATCTACTTCCTTAGACTTTCGAAAACTATATATGAGGTCATTATTAACATTCATTATATATCGTTGTTATTGTATTATCTTAACTAACTCCTATAAATATATAAAGGTTGGGTTAGTTTAGCTTCTGGTTTTTCTTATCAACTAATCGGGTGTTGGGATATCAGTTCACATTGGTCATGATATATCTGAGGGATTTGCTTCGTTGCAGTAAGGAGACCTAGCCGGGTGGGTTATCAGTTAACAAGAAAAGAGCCGAGAAAGGCCTATCCCAATTGCAGGTCTTAATTCTTTCACTTATTAAATGTATTTTGGTTATCACTTGATTTTAAAGGTCTGGGAGCAGTAATATTCAAACCTAAAGGATCTCATAATGCAGGTAGTAGTCGTGGATCTTCTCTTTTGAAGAATCAACAGGCGAAAAAGTGAGTTCATCGACGTTACGGAAACTGGATTCTGAGAAGGGCAAACAACAAAAATCTATAACATAGACAAGGTTCTACTGCTACTGTGACGCCCCCTGTCCCAAAATAGACACGACCACGCCCCGGCAATTCACAGACGAGACAAAAATCCGGCAGAGTATCCTCTGTAAATCGAACCGGTCGCACCTGTAAAACCTGTCATGGAAACCATACATTCGCATACACAAAGACATAAACTATTGAGCGGAAGCTAAACAAACTCAACTCAGTTTCGAGTCGAAACCCGAACCACAAACATACAAACGCCTCATAAAACACCGATACAATCTATAAACAACTCTAAGTGTTATATATATACATATTCGAGTTCAGTTCTGCAATAACTACATAGCTTTAAAATAATGGAAAGCCAATAAACGAAAACCAAAGAAAACGACGCAACACCTCTAACCTCGTTAGACAAGATCACCGGCTGGAATACAACTCCGCCTCGAGGCTACAACCAAGCACCTGCACACTAACAACTGGTAGGGGGTCAGAATACTCACCGACACGAGTTATTCTGGTAGAAGACAAATCCAAAACCCATCACGTTTTCAAAAGTTCATTTAATAAGTTATAAACATCATGACAAAACGAGTGTTCAAACCAGTTACCATATATACTATATACAAAACCATTTTCCTTAATCCAGCAAGCAATAGCAGTGATTAGCTGCCCACCCATGGTGCGCTCCCAATAAGAGGAGAGTTCCTCAGGAGAGCCTAGAGTGCGTTAGATAGTACCAGCCCATTTAGGCACTAGCTAATGCACTACGTCTCCTCGAGAAAGAGACTTACCCCTAGACGGTAAGCCCCTCTCCCACTAAGGGACTCTGCAATCATTGAAGAGTTTACCTCATGATACATATATACCTTAAGTATCTAAATACGTTTTTTATCACCGAGTTCGAATAAGAGAGCCGTCCCCCAATTACCATGGAAGGACCTGAACCTCATTCTCTTCGGTACCCTGTCATGCATCTAATGCGATCTTTCAAAATCAATTTCATTCGTATATCAAAACCACATTCTCATATTCGATTCAGATCAGTTTCATTCGTATATCAAAATCCATATTCTCATTCGATTCATTATCTTATCAAACACGGAAGTGGAACAATCAAGAGTCATATTGCCACAAAGCAGAGGGATTCCCAATCAATGTCACCTCCCAGACGAGCGGTCAGGAGTACGTCCCTGAGCCCCGAAATGGAGGCACGAGCACCAATGGCCAGTAAGTGAAGCATTCTACTCCCACAGGTCTCATGACTAGTGTCGCCCACCTCACCGGTCTCACACGGATCACACCCCTGTCCACATGTCACCTACCCTCAATGGCTACGTGCCCGTAGGTTGACATAATCCGCAGTCGGGTACATACAAGAAAATCCCCAGTAGTTCACAATCATCGTAAAATCAGTTCGAAAACATTTCTCATATCGCATCAAAACATTTCAAGCATATTTCAGTTCATCACATAAATCGAGTTTCATGCTACCTAAACTCTAGTTATAATGGCGCATATATAACTATAGAATCTAGCATATTAATTATCTATAAAACCATGCTGGATAAAGGATTCAGAACCCCTACCTCAGTCCTTGCATCACCAAAGACCTCCCAGACGACCTTATTCCTCCTCATTCACATACTCTGGGATAAGGAAGAATAACCAAAAATACCGAATAAAAACATTAGGTTCTTATACTAAGAACCTTCGCACAACAAAGCAATAACGCAAAAAAAAAAACTTAAAACATAAAATTAAATTCGCGAACTCTGGAAGACTTCAAGTATAACCAAATCTCGATCGATCTTCTAACTTCATAGCCATGTCCATTTATGGTCAATCATACACCATTTTAAAGGTACTCATATCCTTAGCATTTGGTTATTAAATATGTACCCCAAAACCCGAGAGAGAGACATCCTCGAAAGTTACCACACATACACAACAACACCATAGATATCTCTAACATCGCATTACGCACTATAACAATCACAACTCTCTTATCGTTGATCAGTTTCAATCCATTCTTAAGTCGCTGGAAAGCTTATATCCTTTATAATGTTTTACTATAAGGTGGTATATCCTAATTCAAATTAGAACCTCTCTGAAAAATACAAAACATACGCAGCAGTGCATCAGTTTCACTGATCGTACGCTGCATGTTAAAACGCTCATATCTCTCTCATCCGAACTCCGAATTATTCGTACTATACCTTTATGGAACTGTATCGAGACAAGCTACAATAATGGAGAAGACTCAAATAACATTTGAAACATCTATGATTAGATAACCACTAAAAACAGTAAGCAGTTTTCATGTTTGGTAAACTGCGCGTTGCTCGGTAAAACAACCATAACTCCTTCGTCCATTATCGAAAAGACTTGTACCATACCATTCTGGAAAGCTAAGATCCTAAGCTACGACTCTCTTGTTTCGGGAAAGTCTGTCCAAGTAACATATAAATCCCAGAAAGGCTCAGACAGTAGACTAAATTCAGTCACTTGAGTTGGCAATCGATCGATCGACAAATTATATCAAACAATCTCTCTAAAGTTGCTCATATACTAAAATTAATCAATTCCCAATCATATAAACCCTAAAACAACATGAATCATCAAAACCCTCAAATTTCATAAACCTTAAACCCTAGAATTAAGAATTTTGATATCAAAACATCTAATTCATTGGTTTCTTACCTTGATTGGGATGAATTTGAGTTGTGATGGTCTCTCTTTGATCAATCTTAGCTAAATAATTCCCTAATTCACCTGTTTCCTCAAGTTAAAAGAAAACAACTCCACTAAAACTCACTTCAAACATATTAGAGAGAGAAAACGAAATTTCTTCCAAGATTCGAACTAAAATCAAGAGATTAATCATTAATAACACTTACTATACAAGTAATTCGAATTTCCCCTATGAATTTCACCTGAAATTTCCCTTTTTAATCGAATTGTTCTCCCCAAAATCGAAAACCCTAGTTTTAGTCGAATAGAGATAAGGAAGAATCAGATTTTTTTTGTTTTCTCTATTAAATCAGCCGAATTTACTGTTCAGTCCCTGGTTTTGTCCTGATTTGCAAAATAACCCCTAAATTGTACTCTTTGTTGATTTAACTCCTCTTTTAACTTGACCCAAATGCTAAATAGTCCCTAAACTAACCTTAAAAACTTGGGCTGTTACAGCTACTTATTATCTTTTCAGCAAATGAACCCAACTAGTGTTTGTTTATAGGAATATGTTGTGTTGAATTATGAACCTGTGTTATAACTCCCATTGAGATTGCTGAATTATGAATCTGTGTTATATATGCTTGTTGAATTGTATTTTTCACTTAGACATGTTTCTTTATAGGAATCTGTTGTGTTGGAATGCACATCAATATCTGATTGTAAAATAGTGTTTGTTTAAATTTAGTTTTGGGTAAGTTATATTTAGTACTAAAATTGGAGGTTCACGCCATGATTTCTTATTTGTTATGCAGGATGACACGTAACCTACCATTAAAGACAAAAGAAACATGTCGTGCGAAAGTGATATGCATTTCAAGGATTGAGGATATGATATTTGTTAAAGATAACTTAAAAAACGATAGACAAAAGCAAATGTTCAAAGAAAGTTGTTTTGGACATCTTCTAGAGGTAAATGACCTTAAGTTTTGTTATGTACTTGTGCATAACATGTTGCTGCGTGAAATTAAATCATCGAATATGGATGATGGTTCGATGAAGTTTTTTGTTGGTAAGAAGGAATTAAAGTTTTCAATTGTTGACTTCTCTGAGATTATGGGGTTGAAATATGTGGAAGTAGATGAAGAAGACACGCTTGTAAAAGACATGGAGGAAGATCTTGACGAGGTATCATTAAGAGAGAAATACTTTTCAGAAGACTCAAGCATCAACAAGGAAGTCTTAAAGAGATCTATTGAGGACTGTGAAGATGATGTAGATAAGGTTAAGCTTTGTCTATTGTTGTGCTTAGAATATTTTTTGTTAAGTAAAGATGCTCGTAGCACGAGTGTAGATACAGAACATATAGAGTTGCTGCAGAATATGGACAAATTCAACAAATTTTCATGGGGCCCTAAGGTGTTCCACCGCACTTTATCTTGCCTAAAGAAGGCATTGCCTCGTGCAATGAAACCAAAGAAAGAGAAGAAGGAAAGTGGAATCACCTATTATTTGAGTGGTTGCCCATTTGGATTTCAGGTAATGTTATTTGATTTTATTTTATAATTTTTATTAGATTTGCACAATGAGTTGAACTATTATCTCTTTTAAAATTTAAATTTAGAATAACTTTGCGAAACTGTCTTTGTTGTAATCGATTGCAGGTTTGGGCATACGAATGCCTTCCGACAGTTGCAGTTGAATGTGCAAACAGAAAAGCAGGAGTTAATGGTGATCCTCCCATCGTAAAGTGGAATTCCAAATGCAAAGCTGTCACTTTTGAATCATTAAAGGGAAAATTTGTAGATCCAAATCAGGATCGTGTGGTGGGGGTGCGAGCAGGGCGCTCGCACTGGGCCCCCCACCACTAAGGGCCCACTTTGAATTAAATTTTAATATATATATATATATATATTTCGTATATCTTAGAAGATGTGTAAAACTGTTTTAAATATTTACCCAACTGAGTTGGTAGGGTGCGTCTCATTCCAATCAATTGACGTGGGTTCGACCTACAGACCATCCATTTTTTTTTTGTGTCATGATGAGGGTATACTACTTAATTAACTCTTCATTTATGCTCAATTACACTTTTCCCAATAATTCTTTTTCCTTTTCGTTAAGTCATTTAAGAAATAGAAATCTGACAAACTTAACACATAATTTCAACTTAACACATAATTTCAAAATATGTAAATATACATGTAAAATCATGATACAAATAAATTTTTTTTTGTTCATAAGTGATTGTAGATTCTTAAACTAGATATTTTATAAAAATGAAATTTTAAAATGGAGAATTTTTCCCATGACAAATTTTTTTTTGAAATGCATTTAGATTTCATGGCTTTCATCGATCTACTGATAAATTATGTTTTTTTTATGTATGATTGGCATTGAAGTCAGGGGGCCTAAATTCAAATTTCGCACGGGGCCCCTAAATTCTCAAGCACGGCCTTGATCCAAATGTAAGATGTTTGTCTCAAATACTCTTATCATTCACATCTTTTTTTAACCCTATAATTACTTCTATTAACAAGTTATTCTTGCAATGGTTTTAGGTGGAAGTGACACCTTATAATAGAGAAAGTAGAGGACAGACTTTAGAGGTAGAGATGCCACGAAGCGAAACTGAACAACATAAGAAAGAGATTTTTGACCTTAGAGAAGATCTTCGTCGACCTGATGAGATAGTAAAAAAGTGGGAATCAAAGAAATTATGTGTTTGTGGTGGATTAGAGCGATCTGAAAAAGATATTGAAGAGAGTTCACACGAGCTTATGCCCGAGATGGAGAGAAAAGTACTTAATTAGTAGTAGTTTCCATTTTTGTTTCAACTACATTTAGATTACATCATATAAGATATTTATACAATAAAACGATTTACCGTAGGATGAGGTAGTAGACACCAATGCAGATGAGACACCCTCAGAGATCCAGGACCTTTTGTCTCCGAAGGTAACGTTATTTGGTAGTGTAGTTGCATAACTATTACATTATATTGAGGAGTTTGTATATCGGTCTATTGCAGGAGACTGTAGGCGATAAAGATGTAGATGAGATTCTTGATGAAATGGAAAATGACTGTTTTACAAAGGTAATTTATATCTGTATTAGTATTTTTAATCGTTCCAACAGAGAAGGTGTTTAGTAAAAATATTTTTGCAGGACGTGATAGATGTGATGGGAGATGATGGTGATGGAGTGAAGAATTTTCCTTTGTTTGAGATGAGAAAAGGTGAATTCAACCCCCAATTGCAAGAAGATTTGATGGAGGTAATAAAATTTATATGAGGCTTAAAATTTATGTTTTGAGACTATCATGATTGGTTCGTTTTGTTTCTTTTTTTATTCTTCTGCCTAATTTATTTATATTTTAGGATGCGACCGAAGGGTAATTAGACACGATATATAGCGTGTTTACTGAGATGCTTAAGGTAGATGAAAGTGATGTAAATACTGTCAACGACGCTCGAATGTAGGAGGTTGACGATATTGTAAAAAAATATCCGTCTGTAACCCTACGACCACCCAGATATAGCACTCAAACCAAAACGTCACCTTACTTGGGGATGAAAAGAAAAAAAAATTTAACGTTCGAGAAACATTTGAAGTGAACGATACTCTTAGATTTATGGCGTGGGTGAATGCATGGAAGAAGCACCAGTAAGTACCTATTTTATAGTTTGTAATAATCTGAATTTTCACTTCATAATTATAATAGTTTTATATTTGACTCATGAGTACCTTTAACAGAATAACCCAACGTATAAATGTTGGCATTGCAACTGTAGAAGGAAAATGGTTTAATCAGTTATGGATGCTGAACCAATGGTTGACATGCGAGGTATAGGACTATTGGAGTTATTAGATAATCATTGTATTTATACAAATTGTAGTCAAATTTTAATGAAAGAGTGAACGACTTGATTATCGCTATCATTCGTATGTTGCAGCAAATCGATGTTGGGTTACACTACTATCGTGCCCGAAGAAACTGTGACCCTTCAAGAGGATTGGACAACGGCTGACTGTTTCTTTTCAGTAAGTCTCTCATGATTATAAATTATGAAGCTTTTGTATGTTGTGTGTCATCTTGTATAACCCTTTATATCATTCTTTGTAGTTTAAAATTAATGTTTCGGTAATGTGGCACTGGCATTCGGTATTTGTTGACCTCACAATCTTATGTTAGGTTGGTTCCGCGACTAGTAATAATATACTTACATGGTTCTTATCAAGTCTGGTTAGGAATTGTTAATACCTTGAATCTTAGATTTCAGTGTGGTTACGGGTTAAGTACTGCTGTTAAAATATGTGGTTGCAATATCTTGATGTGAATTACTTACTGGCTGGACAGCATGTATACAAATTCGTTTATTCACACTATTTAGTCGTTTGTGCGCTCCTTTCCTGTTTTGGTTATCTTCATTGCGAGCCTTAGTAGTTTGATTATAAAGATCATCTAGTATTCATGACTAACATTGTATTTCCTTTTGTTTTTGTCGAAGCAACTACTTGATACTTCTTACAACAAACCACATTCTCGAGAAAACCCATTGTCGGGCGAAGAAGATAGATGCGTTAAATATTTGCAGGTAGATCTTCCAGTACCAAGTATATCATGGAAGTCGGTGAACAAAATATATTTCCCGGTCAATTATAAAGGTGTTCAATGGGTCTTAGGTGTTGTGCACCTTTTAAAAAGAAAGATCGTTATCTTCGACTCAAAACGTGGAGATGGAAGATGGCAAAGCAGGGGTATGACTTATTTAAAGTCTATGTTGCCATATTTAATGGAAAAGTTAGAGGACAACAAAGAAGGAAAGACAGTCGTGAAGAAGAATTCATGGGTACTCGAACACGCTGATTTTGTCCCGCAACAAAAAAATTCGTAATGTTTATCTTAGAAATTAATATTATGATATTCATATTAGACCACTTAACTTTATTATTACTAATCAGTATTCTCATATTTGTTCGACAGGGATGACTGCGGACTTTATTTATTCAAGATACTCGATTGTCTAACATCTGGTATTCCATTAGTTGATTGGTCATTGAGCGATATAACCGACATATTAACTCAAAAACTTGATAGGCCTAAAATAGGTCTATTCCCGCAAGTATACGGGGTCAAGTTATAGTAAGTTAGTAAATTCGTGAATCGTCCCAAGGAATAGGTAGGTAACTTCGGATATTGAATGCGGGTTTAACCCAATAATGAAGATGTCAATAGCTAACTTAGACTAAAACAAACACCCACCCCACTCATAAATTTGATAATTGATTTGCAAGAAATAAGAAAATAAAGACTCTACAAACGACACCTAATCAAGAAAACTAACCATTTTATTATAATAAAGACTCGAAAAGAACTAACTCGACTAAATTAAACGACTCAGATCGGACATTTTCATGACCCATCAGTATACAATATAATCGCAAATAAAAAATACATATTCATTCATCATGTATCGAGAAATCGTGGCATACATCAGAATTGTACTACATCAGAATCGTCGCAAATAAAAAATACACCTACAAATACACAACTAAGGTAGTAAAAAACTTAATAGGCAAAGATATTTTGTTTTTACACTTACATCAAAGAGGAAGGGTCTGACAAAAAGATGAAACTGCTTCATTCGAACGACAAGTCTTTCGATTATGTCCCAATTGATGACATCGACTGCATGCCTTCCTTTGCCTTGGTAGAGACTCCCCACGCAATTCTCTTGTTGCCATCTTTGGTCTACCTCCTCGACGTCTGGTAGTTGGAGGTCTAATAAATGAATCATCACGAAGGTCTGGACATGACTAACCCGATTGAGATGTGACTGGGTACACAGATTTGGCATTAGCTTTGCACATTATTTCAAGATAGTAATATTTGTTGCAATAACTGTAAACGTGTAAGTCCTTATATTTAATAAGCGCGATAGCATGTATACATGGTAGTTGCTCTAGATCAAACACCCGACAATTGTAAGTTTTATTCAGTATGTCAACTGTTTCACTTGTTCGATCATAGTTTACCTGAAACTCAGTTGAACTGATTGATATAACGAAATGTGGGGCTGCCTGTTCCATCCATGAAGTTATCTTGTCTGCTGCCCATTGGGTGAGAATTGTTTCCCTCGTACTAGATTGTTGCCGACGTTCATAAAACCATTGTTGTATGGTTGCTCTAATGTATTCAACGACATGTGTGATAGGATGTTCCCTTGCTCCACGCATCAAACCATTAAAACTTTCAGCTATGTTTGATGTCATGATACCATACCGCCTCTTACTCCCATAAGCACGAGCCCATCTCTCAACTCCAACATCACGCAAATAACGACCAACGTTTGGAAAAGCAAGATCCAACTCAAGGAATAACCGTTCAAACTCTGAAAGTTTATAGCTCTTGCTTGCTCTAAAAAATAACGAAAGGAAATCATCTTTTTTAAACTTTGCCTTCAAATTATTACTAAGGTGGTAAACGCATGTACCGTGCATTGCACCAGGAAATACAGTTCGAACTCCTTTCAAAAAACTCTTATGTCGATCTGAAACAATGACTAAGTCGTTAACATCGCCAATAACTCGACGTATATGATGAGTTCGTTAGAACTCAATTAATCATCGTCAATCTATATTGGTTAGTCACTAATTTGTGTTGAAACTAATGAAGTTAAATAGTTTTGTAGGAATGATTGACTTGATGGAATTAAAGTTAATTTTGGGGTTATTTTACAATAAAGACGTTTATAGGGATCATTTTGCAGTGGACCGTCAATGGGACAATAAATAAACTTTTGATTCCTAGCCACTGCCCACATTCTAACTAAAGATGGGTCCCATTAATTTGAAAACAACTTGGCAGTGGTAGCTATTGATTCACCCTAGACGTGGAGAATGGAAAGGATCTCAGTCATTCGGTTTTGGGAAGATCAGTAGCACAAATTAAGGGATCTTTTCTGACCCTCAACAACCGGATGTGCAAGGCATAAAAGGAGAACCCTAATACATCAGAAGGGGGGGCGGCAGTGAGTAGTTGACAGACTTAAAAGGAGGCTGCCGGAGAGGAAACCAGGGAGCATTATATGATTCATCTTTTGGCTCCGGATATCAATTAATCAGGAGTATTGTTGGATAACTTTTGAAGCAAATTTCAACGGAGGAAGCAATTATGAAATCGGAACAACCGCGTCTTCATTAAAACTTTGGTTGTCTCGTTTCTCTTTCGTTTCTTTTTGTTATTTGTAATTTAATCTCTTTATGATTATTGTATCTATGTGTTTCTAGTTCTCCATCTAGAGTCGACGAGGAAACCCATTTACATCTTTTCGTACATGTTTCTTAATGGTTAAACTCTTGCATTTACAATTCAACGAATATTTAGTTATTTTTCATCTATAGTTTTATTTGATTAATTTTCATTGTGTATACTTTTAGTTTGATATATCATGCTTGAGTGAAATCTTTTTGATGGTATATACTTATTGATTGATAAGCAATAGTTAAGAAATCTTATATTCTAAAGAGAAGGTGATTATGATTTTGTGTTATGATAGCGTGCTTAATAGAAAAATCTTCCGGAATTCGGGTAGTTCATTATCTTGAATTCT
This sequence comes from Eschscholzia californica subsp. californica, assembly GCA_002897215.1. NCBI lineage: Eukaryota > Viridiplantae > Streptophyta > Magnoliopsida > Ranunculales > Papaveraceae > Eschscholzia > Eschscholzia californica. Next base: position 120,837 of record BEHA01050438.1, on the reverse strand, counting down.
GAATTAATGAAAGAGAGATTTAGTCAGGTTTATTACGTAAGCGAAAAAGTGATTTATGTGGTGGATTTTGAAACTCTAGACCTTTTCTCGTAATGATTTTCTTTCGATAATTTGCTATTTCTTTTTATTTCACCAAAAATCAAAACTCTTAATCTTTTATTATTTTCTGATTTTAGATCTAGAATAGGTTTCACTTAGTCCCTGCGGATCGACCCGGTCTTACCGGAACTATTACTTGACGCCCGTATACTTGCGGGTGGTGACCTATTTTGGGTAACCTTCTAGGTCCATCAGTATATGATATAGAAACCAAGGCTAAGACTCATCATTTTCCGAATCACCAATGTCGAATGCAATTGGGTATATGTTATTGTTGTCATCAAGACCAGTAACAACCAAGTGTCATAAAATAAAATTTGAAGTGATTTGAGTTACCTTTCTCAATGTGACATATGGTACCTGGATTACTTCAACAAAACTCATTTGAGTAGTTGCTCAATACAGCATACGCTTCATCAGGAGACCCCCTTATCAAATCAATCGCACGTTCTGTTGACCACCAAGCAACATCGTAACTAATAGTAATGGCAATATCGTTTTGTATGTCCGCCACGATGTCTTTTGGTTTGTGTCTTATTAACTCTCCTACAAACTTGTGTCTTATTAACTCTCCAATAATTCGAGAAGTTGCTTGTCTATGCACACGGTGGAGGTTGCCAATCTTGCTGCAAGTATGAGTGTCGTCACACTTAGACACCTTAAAGAAATTAGATTCACCGTTTTAATTGCTCGTAAACTCCACTTGCAACCTTCAACTACATAAGCTATTGACCATAATCTCTTTGTTGATTTCTTTATTCGAAACTCAAATTTTCACTAAGAGCTCATAAACTCGTCTTATCTTTTAATGCACTCTTGCATTTAAATACCTCATACACTTTCACACCCAAGTCTTTCTTTCCTGAACCTGACCCTTCGTCTTTATCTTCGTATATGTTACATATAGATTCAAAACTACTCGGAAGTGGTGGTAGATCGTGTAAAGGAGGAACAATTATAGGCACATCAACATCTTCCGCCTAATGGCTCCTTACCTTTAGCTTTTTCCTGCTCGCAACCACCTCTACCAAATGGATTTTCACTAAGTACTTCAACATCATCAGATGATCCATCCCCTACATCCAAATTAACTTCATCAGAATATTCCTAAATCTCAGAACAACTCAAATCAAACAAATAATCTTTTTTTGCAGAACAAAAGTCTGGTTTTAACTCTTCTGCGAGTTCTTCCTTTACACCGGGAGAACTCAAAGCTACCACATAATCTTATTCACGGACATAATAATGGTCATGTCTAAAGTCTCCGGGTTCTTCTCCTCCACCTACCTCAACACTTTTCGGATCATGGGTTCTTCTGTAATTATTCTGTTTGGTGACGTGGTCGGATAACTAGTGAAGGGAATGTTCAAATCTATCGAGCACACTTTTTCTCTTTGAGAAAATTCCTTTGGGATTAGGTATTCATTTTCTACAATTGTAGAGTGTGAACCACCTTCGACAGTAACATACAATGGAATACACTTAGGGAAATTACCTTTGACAAGTGTCCAGAAAAATGTGAAGTCACGCTCAACCTGAATTTCCATAGGTGAAGTACTCTGAATCGTCCCCGGAACCATAAAACTCAATTTTGGCAAACTTGTTGTGCTATCTTCACATACTATTTCATTAACAATTTCACGAAGTTCTCTAAGTGTAGTCCCGCCTGATAGAACTATTCCGGCTTGTTTACCACCAATTTACTTTATTTCGTTATTCACATTTTTTAATCTACCCCCATGAAATAACCAAATGCTCACGGTTCCATTACAAATTACCCTACAAAACAAAGATAAATTCATTATGTGTACGTACTAAAATTACTACTAACTTCTAAAATACATACAAACATGAGATGAATTTACCATGTAAATTGAAAACACATAAGATGAATTCAACATGTAAACGGCAATCAAGCAATATATAAGATGTAATAATAAAAATGAAGTAAGACCAAACTTCGTAAAACATGAACAATAATTTGATTCATTGAGGATTATTAACAAACACATGGTGAACATGATTTATGATGTTCTTAGGTCAAATCTTAGTTTTAAGAAACAATAGACTGGTAAAAACGTAAAATTCCATAATGAAAATGACACTTAGTATGAAACTTATTGCTAACAAAACTTCATAACGTCAAAGATAAACAACTTCTAACTACATGGATTGTTTTTACATCAATGGTTTGTTCTCAAGGAAAATGTAGTGTACTAAAGCGATAAGTCAACGTAGGCTAGTTCAATTGACATTTGTTTCGACACTCGGGTAGGATCGGATTCTGTAATCAAAGGGTGAATGTATTGACGCAAAATAAATCGAAAAGAAAAAGAAATAGAGAAACACATATTGCATATTAGAGAAACACAAACAAGTAAAGCAAATAAATTCTAACAAGTGAACTTCTACATGGGTACAGGAGGTAAACTCATATTTCAACCTATAAAGATCAACAATTCCATATCCTTGGGCTTCTATTGCAAACATATATATCAAGATTCAATTCCATATTTTACTGATAGATTGTCTATTCATAGTTGATCTAGTATAAATGACCAAGGGAAATGGTGGCGAGAAAAGATCACCAAGTTCAATTTTGATCTGGTTATGTGATCACCTAGATTAAGAATTAAGGAGCTCAACAAACCCTCAACAAGTCTTCTGTTCACATCAAAACCCAAAGAAATAATTTGGTTGAGGATGAAAAATGGAAAAACACTAATTTCTTCATAAAAGTTACTACAATAATGAATATTATGACAACAACTTTTAATTACCCATATGGGTGTTCATGATCTAATAAACTTCGACTCATATATGCACTCTAACAAGCAACAATAAATTGTTCAACAAAAAAAAAAACAACAATCACTCCTAAACCCTAACTCAACAAATACCCATATCATCACAAATGGCGGAAAAATCAAGAAGAAGAAGACACAATTAAGGAGAAAACGAAGAAGACACAATAAAAAAATTAGGTCAATGAGTTGCTTACCTAGATTGTTTTCTTCAACTGGTCAACACAAATAGGTATATCTCGTTTTCTCCTTCTCCCAAATAGGTATATCTCTTTAATCGATCAAGATCAACACAACAGTTTGCCCCTCTGTTTAATCCGATGATGGAACTAGCGTTTGGAAGAGAAAGAAAAGGGTTACTCGTTTTCTCCAAGCTATTTACAAATTTGGGCAAATTGGGTTGTCTAAATTATCTAAACATACTTTTATAATGAGGGGCAAATATGGAAGTTCATGACCAAAATAGGGTCATTTGGTCAATTTTTGGAAATGAAGGTCATTCCAACAAAGTCCGCTCAGTCAAAGGTTATTCCACCCAAATTCCCAAAAAAGTAAGTATAATCTCGGAGTCGACCAAATGCGAGGCATGACTTTTGTTCTCATACATGGCAGTCGCAATTTAAGAGCTAAAGTCAGGCCATGGACAGTCCAGTTCAGGTGTAAGGTTGTCCAATCCGAGACCACTCAATTTTTAAGATTTGAGAGAACCGATTCCTACTTACATAACACTCGAAATCAACCTAAATCGGTGATAAATACTATTTAAGGATTTAGCTACTTCAAATAAAAATATTCAAACACCAGATTAAAAGATAATATCATAAAAAAAAGTGGGGTTTTTAATACTGGTTTCTAATAAGAGAAGGAGACCTTTCCAAGTCTATCTTTAGGGTCTCTTCGTATGAAGATCAATTTTCTACTGTTTGGTAGGGCATTGTAGGTGTGAAAGTCAATTTCTGACGGGAAAGTGAAGTGTGAAAATCGTCCAAATAATTTTCCCACGTCTGAGATGGGAAAACCCTTTTTTTAGGCATACTCTCCAAAATTGCGTTCTCTTCTCTAGTGGTTGTATTTATGTAAATTCTTTTTTTTTTCTCCCTTTTTCCCTCTCTTGCAGATTTGTGTGACTGTGAGACGCTCTCATCTCTGTCTCTGTCTCTCTCTCCCACACCTTCTCTTCAAATCTCTCTTTCCCTCTCGCCTAAAATTCACAACTGTTTTTGTTTAAAGAGAGAAATGGATGGTTAGGATTTTGTATATGAAGTAATTGATGTAAGTTGAATGATCATGACTTTACTGATGAACATTGGGCGATGAAAGGTGGAAGGGCCTCGAGGGATTTGGTCAGTGGATGTACGTTAAATGGCCATGAGGGATTTGGCTATTACATGAGAGTTTCGTGTATGGGGTTGCTGATGAATATTTGTTAAATGATGAACTAAGTTTGTATATGTAGGTCGAATGGTCGGGAGGGATTTCACATTACTGATGAATATTGGTTAAAGGACGAACAAAATAGTTTGTCTATGCCAAATCCGTCATTTGATATCTTCAATGAACTCTCTCGACTCGAGGGAGATTTTGGAGTCTTCTTCCCCCGAATCCTAAGGTTTCGATTTGGGTAAGAGAAGATATTTTAGGGCTCATGCGATTAAAAAAAGATGAGATTTGGAGAAGAGAAATAATAGAGAAAAATCTAAAGGCACCCTATAAAATCTAATTAGTACATCATCTATTAAAAGCACTCCCTTACTTTTCTTACATTCCTAACAAACATTAAAATTTGATTTTACATTTGAAAACAACGATTTTCTTTCACACGAAATATAGTTTGTTTTCACATCCAAACGTTTTACCCCAACTAGATTCCCAAAAAGTACTAAAATAGAAAACAAAGAGAGAGAGAGAGAGAGAGAGAGATGAAGAAATATTGTGGAAGATTAAGATGGAAGATGATGGATACATGAAGAGGAAGTGATCTTAATAGAAGAAATATGAAAATAAAGTTTTCTTTATAATAACATCATGTTCACTGTGAAAATCTAACAAATACATAGAAAAGACTATTTTGAATTCTAAAATACAAGTCACTGAAAAATCTGACAAATTTAAAAATGTTGGGAGTTATTTAGAACAAAAATTCATCAAGATTTATTTTTCGAAAAAAAGGAGTTGTGTATTTGGACTCAATGCTAAGACCTAAATTATGTAATTGAAGCCTTTCACCACTTCAGGTAGGAAGGGATTTTGGGAAATTGACTATGGCCAACAGTACTGTATTACAATGACGATAATACATCAAAGATGTTAAAAGCACGATAACTGCAGGATACGTGTCCCCACAACCCTCATGCAGGCTCGCCCCTGGGTATAGTTCGACCCGTTCAACTTATGCGGTTTTAGAAACCGAAGCCTGAACCGGACCAAATCTAAATTGATTTATCAGTTTTTCAACATTGTTCAGTTCGACCAAAGGCCGATTTCTTCCTTGTCAGTTGGAGGACCTTGGTCACACCCTCACTCCCAGTGATTGGAGTTTGTAAAGACGCAACACGACTTTGTTAAACCCAAGAAGCCAAGCCCAATAACAGTTGCGGGCTGAACGCTGAGTCGCTGACCCAACCCGAGTAGAGCTTGTTATTGACCTACCTCTGAAACCCGTATATAAAATGAAGAAACCCTAATATGAGAGACCTTTTCATCGGACTCTGCTCAGTGGAAGAAACCCTAGTATCAACCATGGAGAATGGTCGAACAGTGAAAGATGTCTCTCCTCATGAGTTTGTCAAAGCTTACTCTGCTCATCTCAAGAGATCAGGAAAGGTAATTCTCCATTTTTTCCCCTGATTCCATGAAAAAAATGAAATTCAGTTTTTAAGACGTTTAGGTTTATGTTTGTACCAGTAGTTCTGCTGCCATGATTTAGATTTCTTCATGTTTAAGTTAATAGTTTTTTCATAACCTTGGTGGTCCGGTCGTTCACATTATTAGTTCCTTTGATTTCGTTAATCTTCATAAAAACATGTCTTTCATAATTTGGGTGTTATTTGTTGATGAAATGAGGATTAGGGTTTATCTGTTTTCTCTAGTTAAATGCAAAATCTGATATAGAAGCTTGGCTAATATGAAAGGCCAAAACTCTTGGTTATTGAAAAAACCTGAATTTTTTTAGTGCTTTTTGTTCAATATACACATATGAATTATATCTGTTTGACACAAAACTACTGCCTAAAAAGTTTTTAGGGGTTTAGGTTTTAGGGTTGTGTATCTACTAAGTATATTTAGTTTAATTTCCTAATTGTATTGATCTTTGCTATATTTTAGTCTTTTAATTCTTTATATGTGATTAGATGGAACTTCCTCACTGGACTGACATTGTGAAGACTGCAACTTTCAAGGAGCTCGCTCCATATGATCAAGACTGGTACTATATCAGAGCTGGTATTATTATTATTTGCCATCCTTATTATTATTAACTACTATTGATATGCATGGGTTTGTAGTATTTTGTAGCATTTATATTTGGGTTACATACTTATCCGTTAAGCTTGTCTATTAATAATCTTTATTTGTTTTAGCTTCCATGGCTAGGAAGATTTACTTGAGGAACGGTATTGGAGTAGGTGGATTCAAGAAAATCTACGGTGGACGTAAAAGAAATGGGAGTCGTCCACCTCATTTCTGCAAGAGCAGTGGTGCGATTGCAAGGCATATTCTCCAACAGTTGCAGAGCATGAACATCGTTGATATTGATCCCAAGGGGTGAGATACTTTATTTTCTTGAATCTCATGCTTCATTATTGTTATTACAGAATAACCATGCGCTTGATTAGATGTTATGAATGGCATTCATTTTTTTAACGGCATGAACTTTTAAATTACATAGCATGAAAAGTATCTCTCTAACCCATCTAGTCTGCGAGATATGTTAAATGGACATGATATTTAGGGAACGGGGTACTGAGACGTTAAAAACAAAAATTCCAGCCTGATCCTGGGATGGGAAAGTTTCTCCGAAGATTTCTTTTGACAAGCCGGATAGGTGGATCATTCTAATCATACGTTTACAGTTTGGAACCATATATGGTTTACTATGTTATTTGTATATTTTGACGAGAACCGAAATAGTAACCGTATGAGCTGCTTCAACCAGCAGAATAGTAGTACTTGTTAGATGCTAACACGGGATCAAAGTTTTAACTTGTTTAAAGCTCTGAAAGGTTGTAATTGTGTCTTTTCTCCTTGTTTTGCAGAGGGAGGCAAATTACATCAAGTGGCCGAAGGGATCTTGACCAAGTTGCTGGTCGTATCGTAGTTGCTACTCCTTGAGTGATTGACAAAAAGATTGTTTTCAAGGGTTTAATGTTCTCATTTTTGGTATTTGTTGGAACTAGAGGTAGATGCAAATAGTGTGGACAATGACTTTCTTTGTCCGAAGTTCAGTTGTTGCCTAGTTGGGCTCTTTTAATGTGTTTTTTGATCTACATATTGAAAACAGGAATTTCTTTTCAATCTGTTCCTTTCTCTGTTGCACTGTTACAAATCTGAGTTTGAAAATGATTTCATTCACAAGTTTGCCTTGAATATTTTTCCTGATTTCTGTGTCGAAGCTCCTAGGTAATGAATTATTATGGCATTTGGACGAAGGAATCCACAAGATATGATTCCTTGGCGTGTTTGGCAACGTAAAGTCATTGTGTTCTTGAATGCTGAAGTGTCATATTTTCTTCATTTGCATTGGATCTCAAATCTTACCTTCCTAAAATTTTGTACTAGCATTAACCTTTGAGAATTGAGAAGTTTTGTTGGAAATGCTCGTTCTTCTTAAAAGCAATCTTGGTAGAGACGATCCTACAACCAAGCCATTTTGGGTAGAGGCAATTCAAGCTATTGAGGGCAATGTCTCAACTAGGTTTGACCTATCAAAGGTTAAGTCAAAAATTTTGACTCAACCAAACCTCCCTCTAAAATTTGAAAAATAATGAACAACCCTTCTTTCTTCTTCAACCCCTTCAATCGAGTTCACCTTCTCTTTCATCAAATATCTCTATAAACTCAAATGACATCTCCTACTTTGACCTCAATCATCCATCTAATACTCGTTTTCTCTCTTTATATTCATCAAAATCGTCAAAAACTACTTAGAAGCTCTAGGATTGGAGTCGATTTCTCTTCGACATCATTGTCACAACGCTTGATTCTTCTGTTTGGGAAGTTCAGGGGAATCGTTGAAGCTTTTCTACCGACTTGTCTTGGAAGAAGAAAAATCATAAAATGGCTTTTGGAATTGCTTAGATGATCTTAAATGTTGTATTTTTGTGTAAGTGAGAGATTTATGAATATTTCCATGTTGGTCGATTGTGGTGCCGTTTTTGGTTTCAATGTATAGCATGAAAATTTCAATTTTTTTAAATTGAAATTAGTTGAAACACACGGAACTCCTTCGACGAAATCAGCTTCATCCTGCCTATTTGGACCCATTTACTTAGGCCAAGTTATTAAGGTCATATTCGGTGGGCTCGTGTTAATAACCGCACAAGCAATTGGACATGAGCCAACCGATTTGGAACATAGTAGCTTGGGTTCTTTATTGATGTTCAAAATGGTGGAGTTCCGACTGACTTTGAGGTTCATCAACATTTGCCCACCGATTTGAACATTAGTAACTACTGTGATCCAATTCGGTCGGCTCATGTCGATTTTCCTTTCTCCTTTGAGGATGTGGACACGAGGCCATCGATTTAGTGGATAGATATCGATCTATCCTTACCGATTATATCCACCATGTGATTTCTTTAGTATTTTTTACATTTGATGCATTTGTTCAATTTTAGCAAAGGCAAGTGGTGTGCCTCCTACTAGGAGCCAGAGAAAGAGGAGGCAGAAAATACGTAAGAAGCAAAGGCACAGCTCCTCAATGAATGAAGTCAGTTTGTCTTCAAATGCCCGAGAGGTGCCTTCGATCCTAACGATCCTTTAAGAGGAGGTTCGATAGACCGAAAACTTCTCCTTAATTATGAGGAGCATATCGCTTATTGTATTCTTTCAACAAAAAAAAAAATATCGCTTATAGTATTTGAAACGGTGAGGTAACTGTGGATTAATATATTTTTTATGTTGGTTTTATAGGTGTTGCTTTTGTCATTTATTTACGTTTATATATTTAATTCTTTTGACAGGACCACTGACTTTGAGATTGCACAACCACATATGTGATATTGAGCTTGAGTGTAGTCAAGTTTCTCAGCTGGTGGAAGCATCTTGAGTTCTACAAATTTCTCGGACTGGGTTCTTATTACAACGATTAGCAAGAGCTGGCACGAGGACACCAACACCTTTCATCTGCCTTTTGGATAGATGTCCACCACATTAGAGAAGGTACATCTCATCACCAGACACCCCATCAAAAGTAAATCCATGATGATAAAGGGTGACAACTTTGATGAGGTCGCGCTTCTCGTGAAAGGATTAGGGATGACCTTAAAGACAATAAAAGAAGAAATGAGACTCAACAAGTTGAAGAGTGTCCGAATGTTGTGTCTGAGAGAGAATTGTATTGGTGGCACTGTCTGCGACGACGACTAGAAGAAAACCATTGCTGCGAGAGAGTACCTTCTACACCTTATGGGTTCTACTCTTTTTTGTGGTAAGAGCGACTCAAAGATGTCTGCTCGCTATCCTCAATACTCGTGAATGCTACAACCCTTCCTTATTTCTACCATCAGGTGGATCATGAATCCACCAACGGTGACCAAATTGTGGTCTATGTTCCTCTTCTTTATGTAGTTCTTATCGTTTAATGTCAAACAGTTATAGCTTGGAGTGACAGTAATGTTATGCTTTTGATGTTATAGGCATGGGCGACTTCCACTTTGACCTTGATCAGTCAGTTACGAACAAGGATTACATGGTGTGGCCCAGTCGGACATGCCCTTGAAGCATTAATGGGCCAGGCATGGTAGAGGGGCCAACCAAGAGGATTGTCCCAGTCCGGCATGCCCTTGAAGCGTTAATGGGTCAGGCTATTTTGTCAAACTCATAAGAAACGGATGACTGTAACAAAACATAGTCATTTACTCATATCTTGAAAAGCTATTTTGTCATTCGTTCCGTAATATAAGTGAAAACACTTTTCATGCAAGTCATCCCATTCGAAAATTTCCTTATTCTTCATTCCTAAACGTTTCTCACCCATTTCCCATTCGGAATTTTCCTTTCTCTTCATTCCTCTTCCGTATTTGCATCCCTCTCTTCTAACAATCAATTTGTCGTTAAGAAGAGATTTACCACCAAATTAGCTTTTATGACTCTTTACTTCTCTCGCTCAAAATCAAATTTACCCTTCTTTCCTGGTTTCTCTTATAATATCGAATTTCCTCAACTTTGGAGAATGAGATGAAACTCATACTTGGACCTATTCAAATTCTTTAACAATGTAGGTCTGAACTTCTCAAACTGTAATCAAATATAAATTTATACTATCAAGTCTCTCTACTGTCCAACTGTGCAATATCTCTTCAGTAATCAACTTTAGAGTTTTATTTTTGCTCCATTGCAGTTCAAGAGAAGTTCTGAACAGCAATGGGTATAGAGAAGTGTCAGCCCATTGCTTTCAGTTCGAGAGAAGTAGCGAACAACAATGGCTAAAAAACTTAAACACAGGTGTGGGGTGTCATTGGCGAAGACGGTAAAGCTAGGTTTAACACACTTAACCAATCTATGAAGCATATAATAAAAGATTTTAAAGAAATCAAAAATGGAATTAACAAGAAAAATAGTCTAAATGCAGTCGATAATAAAACTTGGAAAATCAGCAACACATATTAGAATGTTGTTCCTGAAATAAAAAAAAAACATAACTACCGTTGTTGCTTATAGCTTGTCCTCATATTCAGAAAGTGGTGTCATCTGTTCCTTCAAACCCTTTCTCTTCCTGACGTCTGCAACTAGGACAGCAGCCTGGCTTCCAGCTTCATATGGATCAGAAGACATGACGTCCCAATGATCAAATACACACTGTGGGAAAGCCTGTCCTGATGTTGCAGCACGAAGCTGACTAGAAAATCCAAAGGACTCAACGACAGGAAGATAAGCCTTAATGTTGTATAGTGGAGTACCCGGCCTCTGCATTTCTTCGAAGACGTGACCACGTTTCTGATTCAGAACCCCGTAAATACCACCAAGAGCCTGCTCTGGCGCCTGGATCTCCACTAGGTAGACCGGCTCCAATAGCCTGGGCTTGGCAGTGATTTGTGAGGCATAGATAGCTCTTCTGGCCGTGGGGATGACTTGTCCACCACCTCTGTGGATGGCATCAGCGTGGAGAACAACATCACATACTTCAAAACATATTCCCCTCATGTTTTCTTCAGCCAATGCTCCTTCCTTTGAAGCCCACTGGAACCCAGCAACGACAGAGTCCTTGATTTCATTAAGATACTGTACTCCCTTACACATGTCTACAACCATGTTTGGTCCGGTGGTCTCGGGCCCGAAACACCAGATCTTTTTGGCTAGATCCTTGTCCCATCCAAATTCCTCGGATAAGATCTTTGAGCGGACCTTGGGGTCGTCTCTTGGACCAATTCTGCCGTCGTCGATTGCCTCAGCAAGCCCATCTTCAAGGGGTCGTGCTTCCATGTACAAACGGTTGTGCTTATTTGGAGACTTGCTCATCACAGTTCTGCATGATTTGTCGAGAACAGTCTCACGGAAGGACACGACTGGGTCAGACTTGACTATTTCTGCTCCACCCATGAAATCATCTTGCAAGTCCTTCAAGCAAATCTCGAGGTGGAGTTCTCCTGCACCAGCAATAATGTGCTCCCCAGACTCCTCAATTGAACAGACAACCATAGGATCGGACTTGGCAAGACGCTTGAGTCCTTCAACAAGTTTGGGTAGGTCGGAAGCAACCTTGCACTGGACAGCGACACGGACAACAGGAGATACTGAAAATTTCATGGCTCTGATAGGATGGGCATCAACTTCTTTCTCATTTGTTAGAGTAGCATTCTTGGTGATAAATTGATCCAGACCCACCATAGCAACTGTGTTACCACAAGGTACATCCTCAACTGATTCTTGCCTCTTTCCCATCCAGATGACAGTCCTCTGGACACTTTTAGTATACAAGTCTTTCTTCTGGCCAGGAACAAAGTTAGGCCCCATGATTCGAACTTTCATACCAGTTGCAACCTTACCAGAGAAAACACGTCCAAAAGCAAAGAATCTACCCTTATCAGGTGCGGGAATCATCTTAGACACGTAAAGCATGAGGGGTCCTTCAGGATCACAGTTTCTGATAGCATTGGCATATTGGTCATCAAGAGGCCCCTCGTATAAGTTCTCAACACGGTATCTTTGAGCAGTGGAAGGAGATGGAAGGTGAAAGATCATCATTTCAAGTAGAGCAGTACTTGCTGGGAGCCATGTTTGCA
>BEHA01050438.1:88749-103847 GCA_002897215.1 Eschscholzia californica subsp. californica | reverse complement strand
ACAAGTTTACGATTATCAATCGGGTTTTAACGAATACATCTTCCGGAATTCGGGTAGTTCATTACCTGGAATTTTGAGTTATACAAAAAAGAGAGTTGATTAGATAATTATTAGTTCTAAATGTGATTTTATGTGGTGAATTCCTAAACCCTAGTCCTCTCCCCCATTGATCCGTTAACCGTTTTTATTCGTTTTAATATTTTAATATCATTAATCACCAAAACCAAATTCCAAACAAAAATCGTGCTACTTTCAAGTTCTATAACGGGTTTCACTTAGTCCCTGCGGATCGACCGGGTCTTACCGGAATTATCACTTGACGCCCGTATACTTGCGGGTGGTGACCTATTTAGGAAATTTTCTAGGCCCATCAAGTTTTTGGCGCCGCTGCCGGGAACTATGTTTTAAATTTGTTCTAATCTTGGAAAGTTGTTATTTTTTGGTAAGTTTTGATTTTTGGCCACTTAGACTTGCTTCTCTATTTTTAGTGTGTAGGGCATTAAGGAGCGAAAGAGAAGGCGCAAACAAGGAGGAGGAGTCGAAAAGAAGAAATTTACAGTTTTATTTTATTTTTGGTGAGAGAGAGACTTTAGGCTTTCTAGTTTTTATTTATTTTTGGATTAAAGTTTTGACCCTAAATTAGAGGGCTTTTAAATTGTAACCGAAAATCAAACGAAGTCTCGGGTTTGGACACTTAAGGGAAGAGTGGCCCGGGTCGTCTACAAAGGTCGTCGCCCGTCTGGAACGGGAGGTAACTTTTCTGATCTCCCACGAATCCCCTGTCAGTGGGTCCTTGTATGTGTTTTGTGTGCCTAATTGATTTGACGAACTACTTAGTTTAATCGTCTTTAGTAAGGGCACAAACCCCATTACAAGATAGGAGTCGGATTTCATCACCGATCTCTTGCCCATTTAGGAAACAACGTTGCGAATCCCAAACCTCACTTAAAATTAAAATCTGGTTTAGACATTGGACTTAGGGTATCGAGCTCATAGGATCTTTAAAACAATCTAGGAACTCGATTTTTATTTGGGCATTAAAAAAGGAAAAGTGTCATACAGTTCTTTAAAAAAGGCCGCCTCGAGAAGAGGAAACGTTGCCTCAGGTTGGACGGTTGCAATTTTTCATAGTTGGCTGTCACCTGGAGAATTGTTTGACCATAGTACTTTGACGGAGTAACCCTCATAACAATCATAGTTCAAGCTTTGTTACGAAGTAGGAGCTGTCTAGATTTTTAAGTGAAATTGACCAACCTGTCTGTCGTCTAGATTTTGTTTAGGTTGCTTGGTTGAGTCAGCTTGATTGTGGTTGTTTTCCTTCTAGGATCTTCGTAGTGCTTCCTCGGTTTCGATTCAAAAAATAAAAAATAAAAAAAATGATGAGAAATGGATAGATCGTGGTCGCAACATAACGGCAAAAGGGACGAGAGTTCTTCAAATCTACCATGGTGGTATTTAGCAAATGGGCAGAATAGTGTAGTCATCCTACAGACAATGTGCATAATGATGGTCGTAGGGATTATTATCAACCTCAAGAAAGTTATGAACCATATTATAGATATCCTGACAGATCATCTTACATGCATTATAGTAGAGAGTCTTATGCTCCAAATGTGTCCCAACCTCAATGGGATAACATTGAAACTAATGACTCTTACATGCATTATAACGAAGAGTTTTATGCTTCACACGTATCTCAACCTCAATGGGATAACGGTGAAACTGTTAACTCTTCCTTTTTATTGCACGAAGCTGTGAGTATGCTAGCTAGGAGTAATGGAGAGTCTTATACGCCACACGTGTCTCAACCTCAATGGGGTAACGGTGAAACTGTTGACTCTCCATCTTTCGCATCATCTTCGTTGGCCGAAACTATGAGTATGTTAAGGAGGATTAATGAAGAGTCTTATGCTTTAAACGTGTCTCAACATCAACGGGATAATGTTGAAACTATTGACTCTCCATCTTTATCATCATCTTCGTTGGCCGAAACTATGAGTGATCTTCAAAAGAGTTGTCAGACTTTAGAACAAAAGACCGACAATATGTGCAGAACTATACAAGAAATGCTCAATAGGAGAACTAGTATTATAGAAGAGGATTACCAAGAAAATATAGAGTACAATACACAACACCCTGTGTATGATGATGAGGTTACAACTTTAGAGGACTATAGTTCTCCCGAAAACATCGTTATTGAGCCCAAAATCTCAGAAACGTAGAGCCCAATATTGAAATATCCTCTCAGTGTGCTGAGTTTGAAATCCCTTCAGACCAAAATGAAGAGGTTGCTAGAGTTGAAGATGATGAGAAGCCGAAACTCCCAACTGATGATGATGAATCTTGGTTGACCAATTTGCTAAATGAGAACATTGACTCGCCTGACCTAGGCGAAAATTTAGAGTTCTTTAGGGACACCGATGATAACATGATAAAAGAAATTATAGAAGGACTGTCTAACTCGACTTCTAGGGACTGTGAGTCTGATAGCAGGGTTTCTCCATTGAAGGAACCCAAAGTACCTCTTTTAGAGAACCCTAGTTTAAGTCCGGGTGTCATTGATAGTCCTCTAGATTTGAAGCACTCACTCTGTTGATCATCCATATGAAGACCCATTCTATCCGGTCTGTACTCTCTCTAGTGCGGTGCCAAACTTGACGACCTTATTGTCGTCTAAGTTTGGGGATTGCCCTACTTTCTTGATAGTCTCACTTACGCTATCACCAATTCACAAAAATGTGAGACTATCGTTCACTGAAAATATTGTGTTTTGGGTGGACCCACAGATGTATCGATTATTGGTTTACAGTTAGTTACGCTTTTGTAATCCAACAGGTATAATCTTTTCTATTTTTCGAATCATCTGTTTCGTCTGGCTAAAGACGTTAAACTTAACGCTTTCATGGAGGCAACCCACTGTTAGGACGTTGGAATCAGGTAATATCTTTCCCTTCACCCTGTTATTTTTTGCATAGTCTTCAGAACATTGAGGACAATGTTCGGTTTAAGTTTGGGGATAGGGGATTGAAATTTTTGCTAAGTCCTTATTTCAAAAATTCAAAAGGGTTTAAAAATTTTCAAAATTTTTAATTTTTGGATTGAAAACGTTAGTCTAGTTGTTTTTGTTTGTTAATAGTTATAGAGTCTAGTTGATCGACCTATTCGTTTGCTAAAGGTTTTTCCATGAATTTTGAGTCTTGAAGTTGTCTGTGCACGAGCCATGTGAGTGTTAGATAGGTGAAGAGTTGACTTTTCTGAGAGAACTTAATTAATCATTAGTAGAAACCCATTTATCAGTTAGAAACCTGAGAATAAGGCATAGCAAAAGGAAGAGAATATTACCAAGGAAAGAATAATGTCAAAAAGTAGTATTTTGAGTATAGTACTAGTGTACTGAAAAAACAAAAAAAACAAAAAAAAAAAAACAAAAAAAAAAAAAATATCGAAGAAAAAAAAAGTGTTTGTTTGTGTTTAAGTGTTTATCCCAAAGTAGTTCTTGAAGATTTGAAGACGTCGAGTTATCAGGAGTTCTAGTCACATCATCATTAGTGTCTATCGACCTCGAGGAAGCATTGTTAGATAGTAAATCAAGTGAGAAGAGTTGGTTAGCTTCCCCATTCCACATTAGTGGTTGTTTCCTTCCTATGAGATCAGTCGTCCACAAAAAAATTGTAGTCCGTCTTTTTCATGTGTTGAGTTTTCCTTCATATTCATACTAACACATAAAGTGAACCATTTCTGAGTGACTTGAATTTTTGAGTGTATGACAGCGAGGCAACAGTCGAGGCGAAATGTATCGAGACGGTAATCGAGGTCTTGTCTGTTCAAAACTGAGATGATACTCATATTGGCTGGTCACGTGCACTTTGGGTCTTGATTACTAGTGAAGGGATTTTTAGCATTTGTATGGTTTGGTCGACTTAGATTTCATTTCTATTAACTTTCGAAAGTCTACCGGATAAACATTTTTATTCCATATCATATTGAGACCCTTCTGGACTTTTGAAATTTTTGAATTTTGTGGGAAATTCACTGCAAACCCTCACGAGACAAAACTCGTCCTCTAGGGTAACCTAGAAGTTTAACGACTTGTTGCACGTGCTAAGTGCAATCGTGATTCCCTACGAAAGTGATGAAATGGGTTTAGTTTCATTTTTCTATTTTGCTCGTGGACTAGCAAAATCTAAGTTTAGGGAGGTTTGATGAGATGTGAAAATGTCCGATCTGAATCTCTTAACTAAGGCTAGCTACTCCAATTCGAGCAGTTATTCTGATGATTTGTTTGTTTCTCTTGTCCTGGTATCTTCTACAGAATTAAGCACGAAAAACGGATAAAAGTGGGAGAAAACACACATGGGGGTATTTTGGTCATTTTTTGTTTCTGGAAATTTTGGTCAATGTTGATGCTCGGATGAAAGTAGAGTCCGAGATGAACCTAACGGCGAAAACTGAAGTCAAATCGAAGTTCGGATGGGCAAACTAGGTTAAAGTCAATAGATCAAAGTCAGCGAAGGACACGTGTACAAAGCAGGTTACGTGCGGGTTCTCTTCTGTCACAATTCGGGACTTAATATTCTCTGTTGGGCATCCCTTCAAATTTAGCGGTAGCCCGCGAAACATTTGATCAATACCATAACCACCAACGCCTTCCTTAATTGACTTCAATTTCGTTTGAAATGGTCTCTCTTTATCTGATTTATTACCTTCTCCAACTATTATGAGATAGTAAACAGAGAGAGAGAAAGAAGATTTAAGGTGATATTCTAGAGAGAGAATGAAAACAGAGAGAGGAGAACAGAGAACGTGATCTTTTGGGAGATTGCATGGGCTGGAAATAGAAGATGGACAAAAGGCAAGATTCGGTTGATTGAATTTGATAGAAAGAAGAGAAATCAATAGAGGTGTTGATGGAGGGATCTCTTGACAACAAGTTTTAGAAAGATTATAAAGAAGATTGGATTCAAAGTTTAAATTAGAGAGAAATTCGATTGATAGAATATCAGAAATCTTGAGAAAAAATGATTGTTGACTGTTTTCTTCTTCTTCATATCCTATTTTAGTTAGAGAAACAAAGTTTCTAAAAATAAAGAGATTGAATGAAAATTGATAGCAAGATTTAGAGAGAGCTGTATAAAAACAAAGGTTAGTTGATGATCATATCGGATCTTTGGGGGTCCTCTCTGGAGCTCAAATAAAACACCAAGATCAGAGAGAGATAGAGGGAGCTGCTACCATTGTATTCCTCTTTCTTCTTTTACTGTCTTCTTTATCTTTTAGTGAGAGAAAGAGAGAAACAGAGAGAGTGGGAGAGAGTTATTTGTAATTAGAGAGTAAAAGAGAGCAATTTGTGGAGAGGATTATCTATTTTGTTATCTAATATAATCTCCTTCAAGTTTTGATTCTCTGATTGAAATTAAAAGAGAGAGAGAAATCAGTTGAGGAAGACGAGAAAATTGCTTGGAAAATAATTTTCCCAGAGAGAAAATACTTCCGAGAAGACGAGAAAACTGCTTCCTTAGGGTGCGTTTGGCTGCCATATAGGAAAATCAGTGAGAAATTTGAATTCTTCTTCCATTTTTTTTCATATTTATTCCAATCTTTGATCATGACTAACTAACCATCTCATCTAGGGCTAGGATGAAACCCATTTTTGAGCTTTTAGAGACACATTTTCGTGTAATTAATTCTTTTGATTGTGTTTAAAAGTGTAAGTTATTTTAGTTAGTTAAACTTATTTTCTTTTCATTGTCTATATTTTTAGTTTGATACACCATGCTTAGATTAAATTCTTTGATGGTGTATGCTTATCGATTAGTAGTCAATAGTTTAGAGATTTGTTTTTCCAAATAAAACAATTACAAGTTTACGATTATCAATCGGGTTTTAACGAATACATCTTCCGGAATTCGGGTAGTTCATTACCATGAATTTTGAGTTATACAAAAAAGAGAGTCGGTTAGATAATTATTAGTTCTTAATGTGATTTTATGTGGTGAATTCCTAAATCCTAGTCCTCTCCCCTATTGATCCGTTTACCGTTTTTATTCGTTTTAATATTTTAATATCTTTAATCACCAAAACCAAATTCCAAACAAAAACCGTGCTACTTTCAAGTTCTAGAACGGGTTTCACTTAGTCCCTGCGGATCGACCCGGTCTTACCGGAATTATCACTTGACGCCCGTATACTTGCGGGTGGTGACCTATTTAGGAAACTTTTTAGGCCCATCAGTCCTCGACCTAGGACCAAAGGTCGCCTTTGTCGCCTTACAGAGAGGCTTCAAACAGGACAACATAATTAGAGATATCTCAGGGAGGAAACCAGACACCCTCACAGAACTGATAGAGAGGCTGCAACAGTTTATTAGAAGAGAGGAAAATTATCTACGAATGAAGGAAGTGGCCAACATCCCATACGAGAGTGAACCTCCCCGAAAGAAGGAACGGGACGAAGCCAGGACGCCCAGGGATCGAGAGCGAGGCAGGAGGCCCAGACCTGACTTCTCCACCTACACCCCACTGATGAAAGGGAGGGAGGAAATCTTGCAGGTGTTGATAGCGAAAGGAAAGGCTGAGTTACTGATGCAGGGGCACCCGGCGTGGAGACTATTTCCATGACCGGACCCGGCCATGGACCAACCGGCCAGAGAGAGTAGAATTAGGAAGTCCTTATTTTAGTATGATTATTAATTAATTTAGGTTTAGGAATTATGCTATTTTAATATTTCCAATAATTGGAAAGGTTCATATTTGAGTCCAAGTTATTTAGGCAGTTGCAGTATTTAAGTATTTAGAAAGTCTAATTCAAGTCTATCTAGGAAAGTCCAGAATCCTATAAAAGGATATCTAGTTTGTCTATTATTCTCAGATTGAGAGAAAAACCCCATTGAAGTTTTTAATAAAGTTGAGTATTTAGAGTTATTTGATCTTTATTTTCATTGTTCTTATTTAATTATTCGTATCTTTTAATTCCGCTGCGTTTCTACATCAAGTGGTATCTAGAGCCATAATTTTTTTTTTTCTTCATCACTTTTATCATCATGGTTAATACTACTATCTCTACTACACCAACTAAGGAGAAAACACCAACTTTCTCTTCCGAATGGGACAACATTAAAGAAGGGCTATCTGCAGGAAGAAAATTGGAAGAAGGGTTCAATGAGTACAAGAAGGAAACAACAGAAAAATTCGACAAAATCGATAAAAGATTCGATCAACTCAATGACTCCATCACCATCATCTCCAAACAACTAGAAGGTATGTGTAAAAACCAAACTCCACCTCCCACCACTATCACACATCAACAACCCTATCAACTACCGAGCACCACTAACACCACTCGATTTCCTCCTCTCGGTTTCTCCACCGAGCCCACGACACCACTCTTCGGCCACACCATTAGCCACCCTCCACCGGTTATCACACCACCCTTCATCACCTCCTATTCACCAAACACACCTTTTCAAACACCTACCTATACCCACACGTCCACACCACCCTCATTCTCCTTCCCCGAGCCGACTACAACACCACACCAACCACCACCCGAGAGCCACTTCTCGGCCGACCACAACCTCCTCACCAACTTACAAACCAACAACCGAAACATCACCAACCAAACCCAACCAATTGGCCCTTTAGGAACCATTACAACCTATCAAGACCCACGTCCCCTTTACCCGTATACCCGATATCCTTCATTCCCTACCAACCCAATCGAAACCAACTCACCATACTATCAACATCACAACCAACCCAAAACCCATACCGAAATACGGTCCACCACCATAGCTATTGATCCGGTTACACCACCTCCACAACACCGTCGTCCACATGAAACCGAACCAAACGTCAACCTCCCTCTCCAACCCGACAACACCACAAACCCACGTCACCAAACCCACCCGTTCAACCGAACCCGAGACCACATCTCCACCCATTCACAAAACCGTGACCTTACCACTCCTATCACCCGTCCCACCAACATACCACAACGACAACAATTGGGAGTCCAATGCACCCACACCGAACGTGATCATTACACTCCACCCACCGACACCGAATCTCCGAATCCTAGTTCATCATACCGTATTCGAATGGAAGTACCTTCGTATGATGGTTCGATAAATATTGAAGATTTCTTGGATTACGTCTCTAGACTTGAGATTTTTTTTGATGTTATGCAAGTTGAAGGCCCTGAACAGGTACGTTGTGTAACTGGTTATTTATCTAAAACTGCTCTTACTTGGTGGAAACAGGAATCTGAGAATCGTCGTTTATTACACCTTCCTCCTATTTCTTCATGGTTGGAATTGAAACCATTAATGTTCTCCCGTTTCCTCCCTCCGGATTATGAGAACCAACTACGTGTTGATTATTTACGTTGCCGCCAAGGAAGACGTTCCGTTGAGGAATATGCTTCGGAATTCCAAAGACTAATTACAAGACTTAATCTCCCAGATTCAGAGTCAATGAAAGTAGAAAAATTCAAGGACGGACTTCGTAATGATATTAAAGATTTGGTTAATTTGAGAGCTTTTAATTCAGTTTCTGAATGTATTAGTGTAGCTCGGTCTTTTGAATCAGATTCACGTTCTATTTTTCGGGGACATAGTACGAGAAGTCAAGCAGTCAGAACTTTACCAGACGAATTAGATCAATCAAAGCAGGCGGAGGACGGTACTAAATTACTAACAGAAAATCCTTATAAAAAACCTCCACCAGTTAAGTGTTATCGTTGTTTTGAAACAGGCCACTATTCTAATGCTTGCCCCTCTCGCGGTAAAGCTAATTTGGTAGAAAAGAAAGCTGATTCTGATATAGATGAAGATCAATTGGAACGAATTAATAATATTCCCGACAACGGTGATCGGGTTATGTTACTCACTCGACGAGTTCTTTTCACACCTTTCAAGAGGAATTTATCTCAACGAAAGAATTTGTTCGTTACAAGGGGAACAGTACTAAATAAAGTTTGTACTATTGTGATTGACAATGGTTGTGTAGAGAATTTAATTTCTACAAAACTGGTCAATTTTTTGGGTATTCCTACAATGATTAAATCAAACCCATATAAAACCGCTTGGATTCAGTCAGGAACTACTACACGGGTTGATCACATGTGTACTATTAATCTTTCTATTGGTTCTTCTTATGTGTCTACAGTTAATTGTGATGTCACCGATATGGATTTATGCCACATCATATTAGGACGACCATGGCAATCTGATGTTGATGCCACTTACCGTAGTCGTTTGAATGTTTATGAATTTCCGTGGAAGAAGAAGATTGTGACGTTATTGCCAATTGAAGATGGATCGGAAGAACTACATTCTCTTCACAAACGGTTCGGGACGAACCTCTTGAGGGAAGGGGATGCTGATGCAGGGGCACCCGGCGTGGAGACTATTTCCATGACCGGACCCGGCCATGGACCAACCGGCCAGAGAGAGTAGAATTAGGAAGTCCTTATTTTAGTATGATTATTAATTAATTTAGGTTTAGGAATTATGCTATTTTAATATTTCCAATAATTGGAAAGGTTCATATTTGAGTCCAAGTTATTTAGGCAGTTGCAGTATTTAAGTATTTAGAAAGTCTAATTCAAGTCTATCTAGGAAAGTCCAGAATCCTATAAAAGGATATCTAGTTTGTCTATTATTCTCAGATTGAGAGAAAAACCCCATTGAAGTTTTTAATAAAGTTGAGTATTTAGAGTTATTTGATCTTTATTTTCATTGTTCTTATTTAATTATTCGTATCTTTTAATTCCGCTGCGTTTCTACATCAGTTACCCATACCCAATGATGACAGAGAGGAGTTCGGGCCCAGAGACATGACTCAGTGGTGCGCCTTCCACAGAGGCTACGGCCACAAGACCGACAACTGTTGGCACCTCAAAAATCTTATCGAAGAAATGGTAAGAAAGTGTGAGTTGGACAAATACATCCAGAAAGAACAGCGACGTTACGAGCACCGGAACAAGAGGCCAATAAACAGGGCAGGAATCAGATCGGAATCAGATCGGAATCAGAAACTAACGAGCAGGGCCCGACTTTCAAAAAAGCAAACAAGGGTTTGGAGGAACCCGCCGGAGCGATGGGGAATATCAATACAATAGCAGGAGGATCAACCCTCGGCGGAGCAACCAAGGGAGAACAACGTAGATATGTCGACGAGGCAAAGAACCCGTCAGTCCTGCTAATCAAACCTATCATAGAAACACCACCCATCGTTTTTACTAATGATGATCTAGTTGGGGTAATAACTCCGCACGCGGATCCGTTGGTAATAACAGTTGTGGTGGCCAATTGGAGGGTAGGACGCATCCTGGTCGATACAGGAAGCTCGACGGAAGTCATGAGTCGGACATGCTTCCAAAAACTCGAGGTAAGTCAACACTACCTCAAATCTTATAAGTCTTGCTTGACAGGGTTCGGCGACAACCAGGTCGAAACAGACGGAATAGCAACCCTGCCTGTACTAATCGGCGAAGGAGAATCAAAGAAAGCGATAATGCTAAACTTTGCCATTGTCGATAAGGTATACGCCTATAACATCATACTAGGCAGGAACATCCTGAGGGAGTCAGAAGCAATAGTTTCCATGAACCACCTCATGATGAAATTCCCAATTCCGGGAACGAATCTCATAGGGACGGTCAGAGGAGACCAAAAGGTAGCCAGGGAATGCTACCTCATTTCTGCCCAGGGCTGGGAGGAAGAAGCGATAAATCCGATCACCGTTGGAGGAGACAAAGTGTTCTACGGTGACCCCACAGTGGACATCTCTCCACGGCTTACAACAAGAGACGTAGGTTTAGAAAGAGAGAAGGAGCTCACGGGTTTTAGAGAGAGAGAGAGGGAGAAAGTTAATCAATTTTATCAACTCCACACGGTTTGTAACAAAGAACTCATACCATAATCATCTTAATCTCCTTCTTTTGTTTTTATTTCAGTGAGAGAAAGGAAACAGAGAGATTGTAGAGAGAGAGAGAGAGATTACAGAGCTCGATTTTGATAAAATATTATTTCACTTTGTTTTTGATTTTCTTTTTGTTTCTGTTTTCTTTGTGAGAGAGGGATAGAATACATAAAGAGAAAGAGATTACAGAGAGTTATAGTAGAAATAGAGAGAGAAACAGAAAGTTACAGAGAGAAAGAGAGTTGGAGAAGGCGAGAAAATAATTTTCCCACAGGGAATCCATTTCCGGAAAGACGAGAAAATCGTTTTCCCTGAGGGTGCGTTTGGCAGAATTCTGGGAAAAACAGAAGGAAATCACTTCTCTAAGGCCCTGTTTGGTTTGAAAATAGCAGAAAAGTTAAGTTTCTTTACTCTTTTACTTATATAAATTTAAATGTTTATCTCTTCCAGCATGAGTAGTTAAATCTTGTCTATCTAGGGTTTTAGATGAAGTCCATAATGAGAATGTTATCGTTTTGATTTATATGCAAGTCAATTAATGTTTAGATTAAAATCTTAGTATATTTTAAAAACTTTATTGCTTTTAACGATGACACTCTCCGGATTTTAGAGCGTTCATGTTATAGAATCTGAGTAAAACAAAGTACTTAGTTGACTAAGGCAAATACATAATCTTTAGGATTGTCACTTCGACGGATTCGAAAACCCTAGGTTCCCCTTTTCTGAATATCAACTTATTTGTTTACTTTTGAGTTTTATGTGCTATTTTTATTTTGAATCATCTTATCATCAATTCACTTTTTAAAATCTCAATAGTTTTAAGGTTAGAATTTGAGTTTGACTTAGTCTCTGAGGAACGAACCGGTCTTACCGGAATTTACAACTTGACACCCTTGCACTTGCGGGTATAGACTTATTTAGGAAACTTTTTAGGCCCATCAATGTGCAAAGAATAAATCAGCTACCTCATCAGAGTATTCATGACACCGGTGTTTTACCATATATTGGTGGTCATTGCATAATGTGGAATTGTTGCATAACAGTCCCCCCTCACTAAAGTCAAGTTTGATTCGTTTTACTTCGTTGTATATTGTCGCATCAGTGCAATAACTACCTTTGTCGCGTTGCTTGAGGTTTAAAAGGATTTGTTTTGGTCGGGATCCGCTCTTTGTTAAAGTTTCAACAATTTCTTTTTCTTCTTTGGTTAACCGAGCAAGATACGCATGTCCAGCAAGATTTTCAGGAAGAACATGATTGTGAAAACTATTATATACTTTAACCAACTATTTTTCCTTGGCCACACATTTTTCGATTTAATTAAAAGGACAATGACATTTCATTGACCTCGATCTTCAGTTCGTTAGCCTTAGGCGTGTAGCCTTTCTTCTGATGACTAACATAAGCACGACCTCTCTCGCAAGTTAACACAACAAAGGAACCAACTCCTCCATTATATAACTTTGTCTGTGAAGAACGAGTGACTAATACAGTTTGATGAAGTTTTCCAATATTTGTGCACCACTTGACAACTTCTTCTTTCGATCCAAAATACTATAAATTTAACAAAAGTCAATAGTTAATATGAAAGAACAGAACTTGCATAAATACTAAAAATACAATTAGAGTATAAGTATACCATATCCGTCTCGAAAAAGTTGGTCATATCAGGTCAAGGGAAGGTTTAGCTTCTTCCAAACTTTCACCTTCATCGCAGATGTTTGGCTACATAAAGTAAAATAAATGAATCATCACAAACAATATTTGCAGAAGAAATAAATTCGACCAATATAGCAGAATTCGACCATTGTGGTCGAAATTTATAAAATATTTCGCTACCAAAATTATGTAACATTTTCGTTAACAAATTTAGTCAGTAATTGCGGCCATTGTGGCCGAAAAATGTCATCTCCACCAATTAAAAAAGTGGTCGAAATTCTGCAATGAAGAGAAAACCTAAAAATCGATTTTCTTTAAAAGAAATTCTTCAATTAAGTATCAAATAATTTTCGTACCTCTTGCAACAAAAGTTCACCAACGTTATCACTACTTGATTTTATTAATTTGCTACATTGAGAAAAACCATATGTATTAATGAAACATCATCTTCCGTCCATGAAATATCATATTTCATTAATAAAGCATCATCTAAGTCTTGAGAAACGCCTTAAACAAGAAAAAACAAGGTTACGGTGGTTGTTAATAGTGATTATTTGTTGTAGAAAAGGTAAAAGTAGGGTTTTGTGCTAGAGTTTGTAGGGTTTAAAAGATGAATTAAGAGACAAACAATTTTGGTATATTCTTTAGTGCTATTTTTTAATTTAGTTTTGAATCCCTATAAACATTTATTTGTATATTTTAATTATTAAAATATACAAATAAATATGAAAAGTTATTTTTTGAGAAAGTCCCTCCCTCAACAAAAAAAATAAAATAATATAACGGTGTCCCTTTACCAAAGACCCTTCTTTATCAAATCTTCCTATTTAGCCCACTTGCTTCTCGGTTGCCTCAGAAGGGTGTCAAATGGCAATTCCCTATGAGCGATGAGTTTAATGTATTATTGAAGAATAATACTTGGTACTGGTTCCTCACCACCCTTCTTTCAACCTTGTGGGGGTGTAAATGGGTTTATCGCATTAAATCCAAATATGACGGTATCATCAATCTGTATAAGGCTCGTCTAGTTGCTAAGGGTTATCCCTAACAAGATGGTATTGATTTGGATAAGACATTTTCTCCTATCGTTGAGCTTGTAACTATTCTTTTGGTACTAAGTGTTGCATTTTCTTCTGGTTGGCGTATTAAGCCATTAGACATCAAGAATGCCTTACCCATGGGCTTCTTGACAAAGGAGGTTTGTATGGAGCAACCTCTTGGTTTGTCATTTCGACCTTTCCTAACATTATTTGCAAGTTAATGAATGTCTTATATTGCCTTAAACAGGTTCTTCAAGCATGGTTCACTCGCTTTACTACGTTTTTTCATGGATTAGGCTGTCGCCTCACGGTCTGAGAGTTTTCTCTTCCTTTTCTAGACTGCATCTTCTATTACCATACTCTTGTTGTATGTCGATGATATCCTGATTACTGGGTCAAATGATTTGATAATATATCGTCTTATAAGATCTCTTAATGCTCAATTTCCGATGACAAATTTAGGCGATTTACACATTTTCCTTGGTATGGAAATTACTCGGTCTACTAAGGGACTTCTTCTCACTCAGAACATGTTACTGTTGAGTTGTTACCTCGTATTGATGTTCTTAATTCCAAATCGGTTTTTACTCGAGTACTTGTGGTAAGAAAAATGTCTTCCTCTCATGGTGAAAAGTTTAATGATCCAACTTTATACAACTCCCTCATTGGTTCTCTGCACTATTTGTCTCTGACTCGTCCTGATATAACCTATCTGATTAATCAGGTTCGTCAGTTTATGCATTCACCGACTATGGTCCATTTTGGTGTTGTTGAGCTCCTTCTTCGATATCTTAAAGGGACTCTTGGTCGGGGATCCAGACACTAGACGACCGGTTTTGGGTAACTGCATATTTCTTAGTAAACATCTTATTTCCTGGTCTTTTAAGAAGCAACCTACGGTTGCTAAGTCATGTACGAAAGCAGAATATCGGTCTATAGCAATTGGACTAACTAGTTTTCATACATCATTTGTTAGAGATTTGGGTGTTTTTCTTAAAAATATTCCCTAATTATCTTGTGATATCGAGCCATATATGGCACACAATCCTATTCTTCACTTTTAGATGAAACATATGGAGTTGGGTTTTAAGGCAGTCATTTTGAGGGGTACTGATATGCAATGGTGTGTTTATCTGACTCTAACTGAATGGGTCTTTAACAATTACGAACCTATCTTGTATTTGAAATTTTGAATTCCTAACCTCAAGTAGAGGCATGGGAGATTTAAACAGTTTCAGCTTTCAGGTACTGGTAGTTTTGGTTATTTGAAGGTTCTTGTTGTCTTGGTGATTATAATGGTTTAGGACCATACAAAAAAAAAGGTATAAATTCTACATAAAAAATTCAAACAATAAAATCTGTAACGTTCATGCAAGGTTAACCAATCGATGAATCATGAATACCAGAGTTTAACGAAATCAAACACTGATTGAGCGAGCAAACTAGCTGAATCCCTAACAAAAATATTAAAGCAAAAAAG
>BEHA01050438.1:68708-80614 GCA_002897215.1 Eschscholzia californica subsp. californica | reverse complement strand
CCCCCACCCCGCGGATCCCAGCACCGGATCCTCAACGCAGTCGAGCTGATGGTCGAACTCGAGCAACTCAAGGCAGATGAGACGCGAAGAGAAGAGGAGGTAAAACGACTGTAGAAAAGCCTTCGCAAGGCCGAAACCTCCAGGAAAGGAATGATGCATGAGGAAAGGAAGGAGACAATAAGGATGCAGGCCCGAAGACTCTTCTCACCAGGCGGCGTGTTTTCATCCAGAAGAACAGAACTACGGTCTGGTGATCAGATGCATATGGAGACCATATCAAACGAATCTGAGGTACTAGACCAATACAGGTCGTACATCCCCAAGCGAGGTGGCGTCGGCGAAGGATGCACAAATGAGCCGACCGTCTGTGAAGTACTTATACATCAGATAGCGGAGCTGACTCGAGAGAGAGAGAGAGAAGGAGAAACTAACAGGAAGAGCAGTAATCCTTCTGCCTCCCCTCAGTCGAGAGATACTCCAGTCAGAGAAACCCAAGAACTTTAAGTGTCCGGCTCTCGAATACTACTACGACCTAGAAGACTGTGACACCTTGTGTCCCAAAATAGACACGACACGCCCCAACAATTGACAGACGAGAAAAAAATCCGGCAGAGTCTCCTCTATAAATCGAACCGGTCGCACTTGTAAAACCTGTCATGCAAACCATACATTCGCATACACAATATCGAGCGGAAGCTAAACAAACTCAACTCAGTTTCGGGTCGAAACCCGAACCACAAAAAACTACAAAAACCTCATAAACATCGATATGATCTATAAACAACTCTAAGTATTAAGTATATAAATATTAGAGTTTGGTCCTGCAACAACTACATAACTTTAAAATAACAAAAAGTCAATAAGCAAACAACCGAAGAAAACGACGCAACGCCACTAGCCTCGTCAGACAAGATCATTGGCTGGAATACACACTCCGCCTCGAGGCTACTACAAGCACCTGCACATTGACAACTGGTAGGGGTCAGTATACTCACCAACACGAGTTATTTTGGTAGAAAACCAATCTAAAACCCATCACGTTTCCAAAAGTTCACTTAATAAGTTGTAAACATCATGACAAAACGAGTTATCAAACCGGTTACCATATGCACTATATACAAAACCATTTTTCCTTAATCTAGCAACCAATAGCAGTGATTAGCTGCCCACCCATGGTGTGCTCCCAATTACGAGATAGTACCTCAGGAGAATCTAGAGTGTGTTAGATAGTACCGGCTCATTTAGGCACTAGCTAATGCACTAACATCTCCTCGAGAAAGAGACTTACCCCTAGCCGGTAAGTCCCTTTCCCATTAAGGGACTCCACAATCATTGAAGAGTTTACCTCATGATACATATATACCTTAAGTACCTAAATACATTTTTTATCACCGAGTTCGAATAATAGAGTCGTCCCCCAATACCCATGGAACGACATGAACCTCATTCTCTTTGGTACCCTGTCATGCATCTAATGCGATCTTTCAAAATCAGTTACGTTCATATATCAAAACCTATATTCTCATTCAATTCATTATCTTATCAAACACGGAAATGGAACAACCAATAGTCATATCGCACACAAAGCAGAGGGATTCCCAATCAATGTCATCTACCAGACGAGCGGTCAGGGTGTACGGCCCTGAGCCTCGAGCTGGAGGCACGAGCACTAATAGCCAACAAGTGAAGCACTCTACTCCCATGGGTCTCATGACTAATGTCGCGCCACCTCACCGGTCTCACACGGGTCACACCCATGTCTACATGTCATCCTAACCTCAATGGCTACGTGCCCGTTGGTTGACATAATTCGCAATCGGACTATGTTGTCAAAGGCGCGCTTAAGCGCGCCTGAGGTGACCAAGGCGCAAGGTATCTGAAGCCATCGACTCGCTTCAGGTACTGTTCCCCTGGTTTCCCCAGGTGTTGCCTCAGCGCGCTTAGTCGATCGACTAAGGTCGACTAGGGGAGTCATAAAGTCGAATGGGAGGCGACTGGCTGCCTTCAGAATTTTTGGTCCTTTTTTGGGTTGAAGCCCAAAAATTAGGCCCAAACCCAATTTTCTGTTGCCTTAGTCGACCAAATTAGAAAGATCTAAACTAGGGTTTTCAATTATTCAAACTAGTTTCAACATTGAAGACGATCCTCTCTTTCTCTCTCTATCCACCATCATTTTACCATTATTAAAGACAAATTTGGAAGTTAAACTGTTAAGGTACCATTTTTCATCCTTCTCTTTGTTTTTTTTTTTGTTTCTTTTCCTCATTATTTCTAGTGTTCTTCAACCTTTTTCTCTCTCTAAGTTTCTTCTCTGTTTTCTTCTTTTTCTTCAACGATTTTCTGTTTCTTCTTCTTCTTCAACTAAAGTTGTTTTCTTTATTATTATCTTCTTCAAGACTTCAACTAACAGTAACTATTTTTTGGTTTTTCTTCTTCAACCAAAGCTTTTATTATCTTCTTCAACTAACTCTGTTTAATAGATTCCAAGTTATAACTATGATTCTTCTCCTCTCTCTATTATGATTTATTGATTTATGAATTATAATTAGTAACTTTGATTTATAATTTAGAGTTATGTTTTTCTCTCTCTAACAGAAAATTCTTCTTCTTTGTAAGTTATAACTATGATTCTTCGACTTTATAACTCAGTTTTCTGTTATAGTGTTATGGTTCTTCAACTAATTTAAGCTACTGTTTTTATGTTTTCTTCTTCTTCTTCAACTAATTTAAGCTACTGTTTCTATGTTTTCTTATTCTCTGTTTTAAGCTAATGTCGGCCAATTCTTCGACTCCTCGAGTGAAACCATCGAGTGACCCGGGTTGGGATCACGGGCAACCTGTGAATGGAGAAAAGAATAGCGTAAAATGTGACTTATGTGGTGTGACTTCTAATGGTGGAATTAATAGACAAAAAAAACATTTAGCCGGGGGGTATAGAGATGTTAGAGTATGTACGAAGGTTCCTAAAAATATACAAGATTTGATAAAAAAAAAATTATATGGCCGAATCGAAGAAAAAGAGAGAAGAAAGGAGTCTTTTGAGAAAGACTTCAATTAAGGGGATTAACATATATAGCTCATCTTGTAATCAAGGTTTTGAAGATGTGGAAGTCACGGGAAGTGGAAGTGGGACACCAACATCTAGAATGCCACTTGGAGAGAAGGTAAAGGACCGATGGATACCGCATTCCCAACTGACCTCTCAAAGTTAGTACAACAACAAGTTGATGCGAGAGATCCTCATAGGAAGATAGCGCAAGATAATGTTAATGATTATATAGCTAGCTTCTTTTATGATAATGGGATTGCTTTCAATGTGATAAAAGCACTAGTTTTGCTATGATGCTTGTAGTTGTTGGACAATATGGACCGAAGGTGAAGATTCCTACATATCATGAGTTGAGGGTTCCCCTGTTGGTTAAAGCTATCAAAAATACTAAGGGATGGGTAGATACATTCAAAGATGAGTGGGTTAAATTTGGTGTACTATCATGACAGATTGGTGGACAGATGGAAGGGGTAGAACACTCATTAACTTTCTTGTGAATTGTCCAAAAGGAACTGTTTTTCTGAGGAGTCTTGATGGTTCCGAACATGTGAAGGATGCAAAACTGATCCTCAACTTATTGAAAGAAGTCATTGAAGAAGTGGGCTCTAAGAATGTTGTTCAAGTAAGAGTCTTACTTGTTTACCTTTCAAATATTATCATTTTGCCAATCCTTCTTCCTTATATTGCTTTTGTTTGTCGTATTTGGTTTTGTAGGTTTGCACTGATAATGCATCCAATTACAAGCTTGCGGGTAGATGGTTAATGGAAGATGAGAACTACAATTTCTATTAGACTCCATGTGCAGCACATTGTGTGAAATCTTATGTGCCAAGATATTTCTAACATTCCAAGGGTGAGTAAAATTGTGAGAGAGTGCAAGACTATTGTTGTATACATGTACAACCACGGTTATGTGCTGCACATGATGAGAACGTTTTATAATAAAAGGGATTTGGTAAGGCTTGTAGTAACTAGATTTGCTACTAGTTACTTGTCGATGGAAAGTATTTTCAATCAAAGATCGGGGTTGAGAACAATGATGATTTCTGAGGAGTGGACAAAGAGCAAATGGTCCAAATCAGTTGATGGAAAGAAAGTTACAAAAATTTTGAAGAGGTCAGGCTTTTGGAACCACTTGCATTTTTGTTTACGTATTATTGGACCATTTGTGGATGTGATTAGGTTGGTTGATAAGGAGGAAAAACCTTACATGGGCTACATCTATCTTGCAATGAATCAATGCAAGAAGAAGTTGAATGCTCATTATCTCGAGAAAACGGATGAGGTGATCACTCAAGTGATTTAGATTTTTGAGAATAGGTGGGCAGATCAACTTCACCAACCTTTACATGCAGCAGGATTTTACCTGAATCCTATCATTTATTATGATCCGTCACTGGAAAAACCCATGGAAAGAAATGGAGAAATAAAAAAGAGGGTTGATGAATTGTATTGACACTCTTCTAGCGGATGATGTTGTTCGTTCTCTCGTTATTGATCAACTTGCAGACTATCGGAACGAAACTGGATTAATAGACACGCATGCAGCGAAGGCGAGGAGAAACACACAATCACCAGGTATTAAATATGAAATCGAAACTCCAAACTAAAGTTATTGAAGTTTCAATTGGAAATTTGGAATTTATAGGTAACTTTGTTTCAATCTATTCATCTACAAATGCAGTTCAATGGTGGCTCCAATGAGGTTCTGATACTGAAGAGCTTCAAGACTTTGCTATGAGAGTGTTTGGTTTGACTTGTTCAGCGTCTTCATGCGAAAGAAACTGGAGTGCATTTAACAACGCAAGTGAATGATTATAAATTTATAACTATAAATTTATAACTAGTCAATAACAATGTTTTCTTTTATGTGTAATAGTTACATACAAAGAAGCGTAACAAGTTAGATCATCAAAAGTTGAATGATCTTGTGTTCGTCCAGTACAACAACAAATTGAAAGCTCGATACTTAGATCGTACTAGCCTTTCTGGAAGAGATGCAGATCCAATCATTTTGAAAAATCCCAATCTCGATGAGTGGATTACTCCTTTTGATGCGGCTGATGATCGTGTAGGTGACACAGACCTAACGTATGGTCTTGTTGATGAGGCTGAAGGAGATGATGATGATCATGTTGGTCCAAGTACAGGCACAAGGACTTATAAGAGAAGAAGGGCACAACAACAAACCCATAGTCGGAGAAGTGGACCAGAGCTTCGACTTGTTGATGAGGATTCTGAAACAGATGAAGAAGTAAATGTTAGTCAGGAACGACAAAAAGTGGCTCAAGAAGCTTTTATTTCTCTGTTAATGTATTCTCCTCTATATAATCTTATTATTAATGGAAAAAACAGAAAACGAATTTGAGAAATCATAGAGTCTTTTGTGACTTTGGATCTGTTTAGATCAATTCTTTTATCCTTTGGTTTTGTAAGAGTCATTGGTGGTGGATTTCGAGCGTCTTTATCATCTGGTGATGGCAACTTTATCCAGGTGTGGTGTTAGCTCAACCGGTTTCATTATCACTATGTGGTGGCAACATTATCAAAGTGTGGTGATCCGGATCTTCCTAGTTACTTGTTACGATCTTACCTTCACTCAGAATTCACGCTTCCGGGAAAACGCATCATCTTCAGTCTCTTCTAACTGCGGTTTCCGTTATTTTTTTTGTATTAGTTGATGATCTCTCTCGATTTACATGGTTATATTTTTTAGGCTTAATTCCGTTTTGACCCTCATATTGTGACAAACTCACCGTTTTGGCCCCCAATTGTGTCTGGCAGTTCGTTTTGGCCCCAAAGGGCCAAATTTTTTACCAAATTATCCTCGGGGGCCAAAATAGAATTATTTATGAAAAAAAAAAGGAAAAAGACACAAAATCCACACCACTTATTT
The DNA here is from genome assembly GCA_002897215.1 of Eschscholzia californica subsp. californica. Classification (NCBI taxonomy): domain Eukaryota; kingdom Viridiplantae; phylum Streptophyta; class Magnoliopsida; order Ranunculales; family Papaveraceae; genus Eschscholzia; species Eschscholzia californica. The sequence goes on along the minus strand of BEHA01050438.1, from coordinate 74,669 downwards.
CTTTCTTCTCCAATTCACCTTATCTTTCCTCCATCACACCACCTCATCTCCACCTCACCTTTCTTCTCCGGCGAATGGTCGCCGGCCGGAATTAAAATTCCAGCCGGTCACCTTCAACATAAAAAAAAAAAATTCTCTCTCTTCATCTCCTTCTTTCTCTCTATTCTCCTTCTTTCTCTCTTTCTCTCTTTCTCTCTTTCCCTCTTCTTCTTTCTCTTTTATTCTTCTTTCTTTACCTCTCTCTCTAACCCCTCTCTGTAATCTCTCTCTTTAACCCCTCTCTCTATACAACTCAGGCGAAGGGGAGGAGCCCTTTCGTCGAGGGGGGTTAAAGAGAGATTTAGGGAAAGGGGTTAGAGAGAGAGAGAGAGAGGTAAAGAAAGAAGAAGAAGATAGAGAAAGAAGGAGAAGAAGAGAGAGAATTTTTTTTATATGTTGAAGGTGACCGGCCGGAATTTTTATTTAGGTCGACGACCATTAGCCGGAGAAGAAAGGTGAGGTGGAGAGGAGGTGGTGTGATGGAGGAGAGATAAGGTGAAATGGAAGAAAAAAAGAAACAGGTGATGTGGATTTTGTGTCTTTTTCCTTTTTTTTCATAAATAATTCCATTTTGACCCCCGAAGATAATTTGGTAAAAAGTTTGGCCCTTTGGGGCCAAACAAACTGTCAGACGCAATTGGGGGTCAAAACGGAATTAACCCTATTTGGTAAAAAGTTTTTGCTTGCTTGCAAAATTTTAAATCTTTAGTGGAGAGCCAACTTCAAAACATTTAAAGTTTTTAAAAGTGACGGGGAAGGATAGTACACTTCATCTTCTCTTACAATATATTTTTCAGACAATGGTGTTGCAACAATTTTTTCGTCCCCACACCCTTCAACAAAATGGTTTACCCTTCTTACATCAAAGTCATTTGCTAAAATCATTTTGGCTTGAGGCCTTTAGCACCGCGTCTTAACTTATCAATCCCTTACCTGCGCATGTTTTAAAAAAATGTCTCACTTTTTTTTTTTATTCCAGCGACAACCCGATTATGATTTTCTTCGTGTTTTTGGGTGTCAATGTTTACCTTTCTTGACACCCTATCGGCAAAATAAACTTAATTATAAGAGTTCTCTGTGTGTTTTCGTTGGGGAAAGTGAGACTCATTGTAAGTTGGTGCAATTGAGCATGCCCTCAAAGTAGGGCAGCCATGTCTTTATATAATGAAGAAGAGAAGGGATTATTACAATGATGTCCCACTCAAAACTAGTAATTACGAAACAGACCCTCATAAGATTATGTATACACTAACACCCCCCCCTCAAGCCGAACGCCATTAACAAGTGAGAGCTTGGCCTTAAGTTCATTAAACCTGGTTGATGAAAGACCTTTAGTGAAGACGTCTGCTACTTGTGAATCTCCAGGAATGTAGTGAACCTTCAAGTTACCTGCTTTGACATGTTCTCGAACAAAATGAAAGTCGATGGCAGCATGTTTTGTTCTAGAATGGAGAATGGGATTGACAGAGAGATATGTTGTGCTTATGTTATCACAATATATGATTGGTGTGGAGGAGCTCGAGATTCCCAATTCAAGGAGCAGATTATGAAGCCATCGAATTTCAGCACATGTGTGAGAGACTGCTCGAAATTCTGCTTCTGTTGAAGATCGAGCAACTGTTGGTTGAGTTTTAGATGTCCAAATAATGATATTTGGACCAAGATAGACACAAGAGCCTGAGGTGGAGCGACGATCATCCGGCGAGCCAGCCCAATCGGCATCGGAATAACCAATTATGTGTTGACTGGCTGCTCGTCGGAAACAGAGACCATCTGAAATAGTTCCCTTGAGATAACGAAGTATCCTCTTAGCTGCAATGAGATGAATTGATGAAGGTTTGTGCATAAACTTTGAGACCTGATTAACAGAGTACGCAATATCAGGTCGAGTTAATGTGAGATATTGAAGGGCTCCAACAAGGCTTCGAAATACTTGAGGATCATCCAGAGGAACACCATCGGATTTGGATAATTTAGTGCCAGTAGTGACTGGAGTGGATACTGATTTTGAAGAATCTAAACCAAAACGATGAAGGAGATCATTGATATATTTTGTTTGGGTTAATGTGAGTGTGTGTTGATCTCTTGAAGCTTCCATTCCTAGAAAATAGCTTAATTGCCCCATATCAGTCAATTCAAACTTCCTATTGAGCTGATGAATAAGTTTGTGTATTTCGAAAAAAGATGACCCTGTTACAATTATATCATCCACATAGAGGAGTAGGATGATTAAGGTATGAGGAAGCCGAAGATAGAACATAGATGAGTCAGAAATGGATTGTTGAAACTTGAACCGAAGAAGACAGTCACTAAATTTCTTGTGCCAAGCCCTAGGGGCTTGCTTTAATCCATACAGAGCTTTGTTTAATTTGCAGACATACTCTGGAAACCTAGAATCAACGAACCCTTTCGGTTGAGTCATGAAGACACTCTCCTGTAAATCACCATTGAGAAATGCATTTTTAATGTCCAATTGCCTAATTTCCCAATTTCCTGTAACTGCTAGGGATAGAACTGTTCGAATGGTTTCTGGTCGAACCACTGGGCTGAATGTTTCTGCATAATCGATTCCTGCCTGTTGAGTATATCCACGAGCCACAAGACGAGCTTTATAGCGAAGAACAGAGCCATCAGGTCGTTGTTTCACTTTATAAATCCATTTGGAATCAACCAAGTTCATGTCGGGTGTTCTAGGAATGAGAGACCATGTTCCATTTTTGTGCAAAGCTTGAATTTCATCTGCCATTGCAGCTCGCCAGTGAGCTATCTTCGAGGCTTGAACAAACGTGCTAGGTTCCTGCAATAACACATCTGAAGAAGATTTATTAGTGGTAAGTAAAATCTTGGGTTTTCTTGTGCCATCCCGATTGCGAGTGATCATTGGATGAGTTGATGAAGAAGGAATTGGATGATGAAGTTTAGTGGAGTCTGATTGAATTTGGGGAAGAACAAAATTAGGGTTTTGCGAATCAGGGATTAGAGGAGTGATTTCGGATAAGGAAGAAGGGGACATTGGATTTGACGCGTGGGGGACACTACTGTGAGCTGGATTATTAGAGATGGACACGTTAGGAGCAGGGACCACGTCTGTACGCTGGCTAGCTGAGAGTGCTGGACGAGGAGTAGTGGGGACAGGTGGAGCAGTAGACTGAACGGTTTGTCGAGGGACCACAGAGGTATTAAGGTCAGATGACCGTTGAGAAATGGAATGTGGTGTCCCTTGAGCAGATGACGTGTTACCGAGTGGTCCAGAAGGACGAAAATTTTCAAAACCAGGTGGCACACTAGGAGTGGTTGATGAAGCTGAGTTGGTACGGTCGCTGGAAGTTGAGGAATTTGGACGACCAGGATTTGAAAGGAGAGGTTGATCAGCAACCGTCCATTTTAAAAGAAGAGGGGAATAGGGTTTGCTTGAAGAAGACGACGAACTCGAAGGAGGAGAAGAATAGGGAAAAAGATTTTCATCGAAGATTACATTCCGAGATATGTATATTCTGGATGATTGTTCATCTAGGCATAAGTAACCTTTGTGATGGGAGCTGTATCCTATGAAGACACAGGGTTTTGTTTTCACATCAAGTTTCGAAGATCGATAGGGAGTGAGGAGAGGGAAGCACCGACAACCAAAAATTCGAAATAAAGAGTAATCTGGTTTCGAATTAAACAATACCTCAAATGGAGATTTGTTATTTAGGACCGATGTTGGCAATCGATTAATTGTATATACAGAAGTTTGGAAAGCTTCTGGCCAAAAAGTTTTGGGGACAGAGGAGTGATGAAGAAGACAGAGGGAGGTTTCTACAATATGTCGGATTTTTCGTTCAGCAATCCCATTTTGTTGTGGGGTGTGTGGACAGGATTTTCTGTGTTGAATACCATTAGTGAGAAGAAAATTGTTTTTCCACAAATACTTTAAAGTTTTTGAAATGGAATGGAACTTCAGATTTGTTCTTCATGAAGTAAACCCATGTGAATCTAGTATAATCATCAATTAAAAGCAACATATATCGAAAACCAGAATTAGAGAGAACAGGTGATGGCCCCCAAACATCACTATGAATAATCTCATTAGGTTGAACAGAGGAATGTTGAACAAGTTTGAAAGGAAATTGATGATGTTTTCCTGAAACACATCCAATACAGATAGATTTGCTCATTTTAGAAGTAGTTAAAGGTAGTACATCACTACTAATTAGGTAATTTAAATTTTGAAGATGAAGATGAGCAAGCCGACAGTGCCAAACATCTGGTGTTGCTCGAGTACCAGCTGCCATTGATTTTGCATAGAGAGAGAAAGGAAGAGAAGGTGCAGGAGTAGTGGAGACTCGAAACAAGCCATCTTCAATCGTGCCTGCGAGTAGTATCTTCATTGAGTGAAGATCCTGAACATAGAAACCACCACGATTAAAAACTACCTCACAGTTGAAATCACGAAGAAGATGGGAAATGGATATTAGGTTTTCTTAAATGAGGGAACCATAAGAACATTTGTAAGAGTAAAGGAAGGTGTTAAATTATAGTTACCAACTCCAGAGACAGAGGCAGCCGAGCCATTTCCCACTATAACCTGATCAGGAGGATGAATTTCAGAACGAGAGCTAAGAGAAGCATTGTCAGATGCTATGTGAGATGTTGCACCAGAATCCACATACCAATTTGGATCAGGAGGAAGAGAGTCGATCCCAAGAGCAGCAAAGGATGTAGACAAGTCATTTTGACGAGTCAGATGAAAGCATTGGCGTGCTGAATGCCCAATACGACCACAATATTGACATGTAATAGGAGATCGATCAGGGGGTTTACCAAGAACAGAGGATGAGGTTTGTCAAAAATTACCTCTCCCTAAATAAGAACCTCGACCTCGATTCCCTCTTGTTGAATAACCACGACCACGACCACGAGAAGGGTAAGACTGAGTGGTCGAGTGAGAAGGAGGAGATGAGTGAGAGAAGAGGGCAGTGGGTTGTGGGTTATTGGTTTGGAGTAGTTGAAGACGAAACTCATGTGTGAGAAGCTGAGAGTGAAGCTCAGAGAAGGTGGGAGGTATTAACCGAGTAGTAATGGAGGTTACAAACCCCTCATATTTAGGACCTAGGCCAGAGAGAACTATAAGAACCAGTTCATCATCACTAACTGGATGGCCTATGGCTGCTAAAGAATCAGTGATACCTTTTAATCGAAGAAGAAACTCAGAGATAGTTTGAGAGCCTTTCTTAGAGGTTTGAAGCTGAAGTTTCAAGTTCATGAGGCGAGCTGAGTTGAAGGAGGAGAAACTTTTCTCAAGTGATTCCCAGACTGCTCGAGAAGAACTTAGACCAAGAACTTGGGTGAGGATAGGCTCAGTAAGAGTGGCATTTAGCCAAGAGAGAAGCATTTGGTCGACTCTATACCAATATGCATAGTCTGGATTAGGTAATGAGATAGAGGAAGTTTCAGAGGTAATGAATTCAGGTGGAGGTGGGTAAGAGCCATTAACAAATTTGTAGAGGTCTTGGGACTGTAAGATTGGAAGAAGCTGACTCTTCCATGGTAAATAGTTGGTGTTATCCAACCGGATGGAGATGAGATTTGTAATATTAGTGAGAGTAGGTAGTGTTGAGATAGTGGTTGAGGAGGAGGTAGGGAAAGAAGAATTTGTGGGAGAAGAAGCATTAATGGTGAAGTCGGCCATGAATGAAACAGTAGAGGAAGAAAAGAAAAGAAAGAAGAAGGAGAAGGAGAATAGCACAAGACCCAAAGATGATTTAGGGAGGCGGCTCTGATACCATGTAAGTTGGTGCAATTGAGCATGCCCTCAAAGTAGGGCAGCCATGTCTTTATATAATGAAGAAGAGAAGGGATTATTACAATGATGTCCCACTCAAAACTAGTAATTACGAAACAGACCCTCATAAGATTATGTATACACTAACACTCATAAGG
>BEHA01050438.1:37801-66829 GCA_002897215.1 Eschscholzia californica subsp. californica | reverse complement strand
ACTCCAAGAATTAACGGGGTCAAGGAATGAGTGTAAGTTGAGGTCCTCTGTATACTTTTTAAGTGAAACTTATTGTATTGCTCATAAATGAGTATCTGGTTTTCTTGTTCTTGTGAAGTTAAGTTAATATACCAATTAGTCTGGATTGAAGATGCTTACTATCCACCAAATTCAATCATCAATGCTACCTCATTGGTTATGCACAAAGACAATAGAGGCCAAATTCCTCGTCCTAAGCAATTAACGGCAGTCCTTATATCATTTTGACATTTTGTAATACTTCCCGCTTATGTTTGTTGTTATGGTTTTGCAACTATAGGTTATTAATTAGACAGAGTATAGACGCAAGCTTAAGGTCAACCTTTTCCAAGCAAATGAACCGGTGCAGGTTGTTCAATTGAAATAATGCAACTTCATGTGTCCATTTCATCACATACCCATTGAATGTATATTCATATTTCTCATACAAGCAAGAAGTATGAAAACGATAAGAAGGCATTTGCTAAAAAAACGGGAAAACAAAACCGCATCTAGATTAATATTGGTTTCCTTAATCATTAGTTCTTCAAGGATAAAACATCACCATTATGTTATTAACATTCATTCAAAGTTACACAATTACACTTTCCCTTCATTCCTTGGTTTGGGACAAAACTCTAGGTTTTTAAGTTGATCCACCGATTGAATCTTTATTAACAAACAAATTATAGAATCATTGGGTACAAGTTTTCTTTTCCGCATTTCACAAAGAAGTTGCATTGCCTTATCAACCTCTCTTGTTGTTGAAGAAAGCAATGAATAAGTGTATTGTAAGTGATGCTATCGGCAAGCAACCATTATCCTCCATGTCGGTCATCAATTTTTTAGCCTCAAGCGACATCCCTTTCTTGCAAAGGCCATCTATCATTATGGTGTACGTTACCATGTTAGGCATTAATCCTGTACTCGAGATTTCGTGAAATAGCTTACTTGCTTTCTTCAACAATGAGCTATATGTAACTAGGTCAGGAGTCTGGCCTCAAGATTGCATCTCAAGAAACAACTCTTGTGCAGTTCTCAATCTTCCGTTCTTGCCTAGTCCAGCAATTAGTATATTGTACGTAACGTCATTGGGATTCAACCCCTTCTGTCTCATATTTGTAAAGAGTTGAATGGCTTCATCTAACTGTAACCATTAATCGAAGTACTGTAACTGTAAACATTATGCTTGATTCCCTTATCTTCCATTAAGCCAAACAGCTTTACGGCCTCTTCTAGTTGACCTGTTAAGCAAAACCCATCAATCATCGCATGATAAGTTACGATATTAGGTTTTATACTCTATTTAGTCATCATTTCGAATAACTCGAAAACTTCTTTCATCATCCCTTCTTTGCAGTTCGAATCTTTTAATATACTAAAATGTAACTACGTCAGGTGAAATCCCTTGTTCCACCATCTTATCGTAATATCTTCTAGTTTTCTTCCACTGACCACATTGGCATAGGCCATGTAGCAAAGTATTATAACTGATCAAATTAGTCATGCCTCGACTAGACATCTGGTCGAACAATCTAACCGCTTCATTTAATTGACCCGAATCACAAAATCCACGAAGTAGAGAAGTATAAGTGAAGATATCAGCCGTAATGCCTCGAGTAGACATCTCTTTAAAGAGTTCAACTGCTTCATCCAACCGGCCTGAGTTGCAAAGAGTATCTACGATAACGCTATAAGAGACAACGTTAGGAGCGCAGTTCCATCTTTTTTCACCATATTCTTTCGACCGGTGGAGTTGGTTTCAATGTAAGCAACTTATGGAGTAATCCAGAGCATCATCAAGCTTATTAACATTCCTAGATTGGGGTGTACTAGAATGGTAATTTCTCACAATCTGTTCTGATTTTAGAATCAAAGGAGAAGGAAAACAAAGTGGAGGAGGAAGATGACATGATAAAAAGAAGGAAAAGTTATGAGCAAATGATGGGATCAAAATTACTGTTTTTAAGATGTTCATGAGCAACTAATGCTTACCCAAATCTCCCTTGAATAATTAAAATCAAGGGTCAAGTAAGATTAAGACTCAAGTTTTAGACAAAGAAATGAAGCCAAAAAGGTATAAACTTCACCTCGGAATACATTATTATATGGGCCCGTTATTGTAAGGCCCAATATATGACGGATAATAGAAAAGAGGCCCGATCTTAAATATTAATGAGAAAAAAACCCAATCTGTAAAATTACTTCCTTACCCATTGATAAACAAAATGTTACTCAAAAATCCTTCATCAAATTCCCGCCCAAATCAGAAGGGTTATAATTTTCAAAATCCTCTCTTTCTTACCAATAATAACACAAACCTTTCCATCTTTCATTCTCTCTCTACATTTCTCAAAAAACATTCACACATTTTCTCTCTACATTTCTCTAAACAAGCTCAAACCTGTTTTTTTTCTCTCAAAATTTGTAGCAAAAACTAGAGGAATCATGCATCTATTAGAAGCAGTTAGGGTTTCAGTACAAAGCAACACTTGATGGGTCCAATCTTGAAAAAACTAGGGTTGTGTCTCTTCCTTGCTTCTACCATTTGGAAAGGATCTTTAGGTGATCGATCGATGTGTTTATCTCAATCTCCATCTTCTTTAATCCTCATCTCCATCTTTCTTAATCTTCTTCTTCTTCTTTAATCTTCATCATCATACAATCATAAGTTTTTTTCGTAGTGTTTTAGAAAAAAAAAATTTCAGATCTAGAGATTTTAATCTCCATTGATGAGGTATTTCTTGATGTTTCTTTATTTAATGATGTGCAATCTTCTTATAAGATTTTTGAGTTTTACTTCTACGTTCTATAATTTCTTTAACAATGTGAAATCCATTATACAGTTTTTTGTTCTAAGAAACCAAAAAGTACAAAGTTAGATCTATTTTTCGGTTTCTCTCTCTAGAAATTACGTTTTAGCAGATGTTGATGTTTAACAGACAAATTTTCAGGTGTTTTAAGCATTTTAGAATATGTTTTTCGTTAAGGGGTTTTGTTTCAAACATTTAGGAGTTTGTTGATGATTTTTTGGGGTTTTACTTGGTAAAAAGCTATTGTTCTTCGCTAAGCATTTTGGGAGTTTTTTTGGAGACATTTACAGTTATGTTGAAGACATTTGGGATTCTGTTTCAAACATTTAGGGTTTTGTTGTTGATTTTTGGGTGTTTTACTTGGTAAAAAAGCTTTTGTTCTTCGTTAAGCATTTTAGGGGTTTTGGGAAAAATTTAAAGTTAAGTTGAAGACATTTTGGGTTATGTTTCAAACATTTAGGGGTTTGTTGATGATTTTTTGTTGTTTTACTTGGTACAAAAGTGATTGTTCTTCGTTAAGCATTTTTTGTTGTTCAAAATACCGACACTTCTTCAATAATGAGAACACTTTCTCTTTTGTTAGAAGCATACTTATCAATTGTTTAATCTATATTTTTGCTCTTCATATTCGGGATTCATTCTGAATGCGAATGTCTTTGACATTTTTCGCTAATTCTAAACATTTTTAGAAATGCTGATAACGTTCGTTTTAATGTCTCGAGCATTTTCCAATATTCCTACTGCATATAATCATTTGTTCATTCCACTTGCAGAATTTTCATCTATGGAACCGGATAAAGTACCTGTTACTTCTCAAAATAATGATAAGAAAAGCTAGTTTGTGAATCATGTCGAACCCAATTGTAATTGTCATTCTTCCGTATGTCTCCAACATGAATTAGAATATTTGCATATGTTGCTTATTTGTCTTAGAAACTCTTCTTTTTGTCTATGAATTTTATATATTGTTCCAAACATTCTAACTCATGTTGTATAGTGAATGGATCCTTACATGGCTAACTCTTATTTTGTAAATTTCTTATTCATCCAAAAGAGTGTCAAACAATGTAAAAAACGCACCTGAATAATGTCCATAACATTATTGATTGTTTCTTCATATTTTGTTTAATTCTTAAGACAAACTGTTTATTGTCTCTGCATCTCATATATTTTGAAGAACAAATTTTTTGTTATCTTAATCATGAAATGTTATGAACATGTTCAACATTGTAGGTGACATTCTTGAAAATGTCCAGAATAAAATCGCAAATGTTTAAATCAGAACCCAATATGTTTTCAACATAACTTTAAATGTTTCAAAAAAAACCCCAAAATGTTAAACGAATGACAAAAGTTTTTTTTACCAAGTAAAACCTTAAACAATCATCAACATTCCCCTGAATGTCTGAAACAGAACCCAAAATGTCTTCAACATATTTTTAAATGTTTTCAAAAACCCTCCAAAATGCTAAACTAAGAACAAAGACTTATTTACTCAGTAAAACACCCAAAATTCATCAACAAACCAATGAATGTCTGGGACAAAACCCAAAATAACTACAACAAACCCGTAAATATTTGAAACAGAACCCAAAATGTCTTTAACATAACTATAAATGTTTTAAAAATCACCCAAAATGTTGAACGAAGACAAAAGCTTTTTTTACCAAGTAAAGCACTTAAAAATCATCAACATTTCCCTGAATGTCTGAAACTGAACCCAAAATGTCGTCAACAAAAACTCCCAAAATGCTTAACGAAGAACAAAAGTTTTTTTACCAAGTAAAACACCCCAAAATCACCAAACAAAACCCTAAATGTTTGAAACAGAATCCCAAATGACTTCAACGTAACGGTAAATGTCTCCAAAAACCCCCAAAATGCTTGAAGAAGAACAATAATTTTTTTACCAAGTAAAACACTCAAAAATCATCAACAAACCCCTAAATGTTTGAAACAAAACCCAAAATTTCTTCAACATAACTTTAAATTTTTCCCAAAATCCCCAACATGCTTAACGGAGAACAAAAGTTTTCTTTTACCAAGTACAACACCCCAAAATCACCAACAAAACCCTAAATGTTTGAAACAGAATCTCAAATGTCTTCAACATAACTGTAAATGTCTCCAAAACTCCAAAAATGCTTAACGAATAACAATAGCTTTTTTACCAAGTAAAACTCTCGAAAGTCATCAACAAACCCCTAAACGTTTGAAATAGAACCCAAAATGTCTTCAACATAACTTTAAATTTTTCCCAAAATCCCCAAAATGCTTAACGAATAACAAAAACTTTTTTACCAAGTAAAACACCTAAAAATCACCAACAATACCCTAAATGTTTGAAACAAAATCTCAAATGTCATCAACATAACTGTAAATGTCTCCAACAACCAAAATACTTAACGAAGAACAATACCTTTTAAATGCTTAAAACACCAGTCCATTTGTTTGTTAAAAATCAAAATATGCTAAAAATTGTAATTTATAGAGAGAGAAACTTAAAAACGGATCTAAAATTGTACTTTTGTTTTCTTAGAACAAATATATTATATTGAAGTTGGAAGAATAGATCCAAAAGATATAAAACATTTAAGAACCAATCCAGTGCTTAAGTATGGTTTCAAAGCCAAACACATTTAGAAAGTTGTTAAGAAGTAAAATGAAAACATGAAATCAGAATAATGATGATGATGAAGATCAAAACTTCAAGAAAGTAAATGAAAGTTTGAAGAAGAAAGTAAAAGAAAGTAAATGACATATATGAGAAAATATGAAACATACTTGTAGTTGGTTATTAGTATTACTCATAACCGGCAAGTTCCGGGAAGTTTCGACAAGGAGGGATGAAGAAAAAAGTCATCATGTAGAGAGAACCAACTAAGTTTGAGTTGAGGTTAGAGAGAAGAAGAAGAACCAAAAGTTTCTGTTGAAGTTAGAGGGAGAAAGAGAAAAAGAGAAATAAAAGATTTGTTTAGCTGGAGATGATTTGAGTGGAAAAGTGGATGCATATATAGAAGGGTATAATAGGAATTAGTAATAAATATGGGTGCATTGAGATGGGAAAATGGACATGGGGATCCGAAATTGGGTTTGATATTGGTTTATTTTTAAAAATATGGGTTTTGTATGCATTATTAATCAATGCTGGGCTTATTTTGGTATTTGACCCAATTTTTTGGGCTTTTCAATAAAAAATTCTTATTATATAGGGTTGTCTCCCAAAACTCAAATTTGGAGCAACCTAAGCAAGTACGTCTGCAATATTGTCACAAAATTGTCGCAAAGTGTTGTAAAACTGTCACGAGATATTGCTAAACAGTTGCAAAGTGTTATAAAGTATTTGCAAAATTTGTCGAAACTGTCACAAAATATTCCAAATTAAAAAATACCTATAGAGCTCAAAATTAAAAAAAAAAAAAAAATTGATTGATCTTTTTCACCAAAACCAAATATTTGTTTTAACCAAATTCCCTACTAGAAAAATAACATATTCACCAAAAAGGCTCTAAATGATTGGTTACACTAACTTCTAACTTGACATGTTTAGACCAATCAAATTTTGAGATTACTCCAAAAGTTTAGAGGTTAGTTAGTGCAAATATGTAGATCTAGTTGAAGAATTTTGTCTGAAATTCTTTTTCTTGGACTTTCGGTCTTGTAGTTGGCATATATGTAGTTGTCACCGACCTTTTCTCTAATTGGTCGGTTTATTTTTCTGATTCAGAATTACATAATTAGGCATAAAAATTCAAGCTTTCGGCTGGGTTTCTTGTCTTTTTGTTGTTGGAAAATTATTACTAGTTGAATCTCTCTATATACATATATATGTGGAATTCCATTTAGTAACCAATTGATGAATCAAATTTGTTTCTAACTGGGTAATCAAAGATTCAATTATTTGCTCAAAGTTCACTAATGATCTGGGTAAGTGTTTAAGTTCAATAGTTCATCAATTCCAATTGCTTTAACTAAGATTAGCTTGTTAGAATGTTATCTTTTTGGGTTATTTTGATCTTACTGGAGAAATGAAGAACTGGGTTTCTTCTTTTTCTTGAGAATTGACTTGATATTGTGACAGTTTGGGGTTCTGATCATGTTCCTTTCAATTAGTAGAACCATATAACTGTGATACTTAGTTGATTTTAGTTCATCTGTTAGATTTGGGTCTCTTTTGTTTCTCCACAAGCTAAATTAATTCTGTGATTTTTAGTTGTTGAACTGTGTTTTAGGACCTTTAGGTTAACTTGATATAACCTGTGAGAATTGGGTATCTTCTTTTCCTTTCATATTTGACTTAATCAGATGTCTTTTTGGATTATTTGATTAACTATGAGATTTGGGTTCTTGAGAATTTACATAGTCAACTGTGTTTGTTATTATACTTGTTTTCTTTATAAAGAAGAAACAAGAAAGAGTCATCGAACATTGATTTTTGGAAGTTTTACTTAATTGGTTTTGTTTCTTCAGAGTTTTACTTAATTGGTTTTGTTTGCGGAAGTTTTGTTTCCTTTTCGCTTTTTCTGCGTTTTGTGTCAGAAAGGAGCTCAAAATTTTCTTGTTTTTGTTCTCTTTATTCCAATTTCACAGGTAAACGCGTCTTTAGAAGTTCAAATTTTATGAGTTATTTCAACGTTTCTGGTTCTTCGGGAAATGTGTTCATTTTTGTTTCTCACGAACTTAATCAATGTGGCTGTCTATTTAGGTTTTTTGTTTAGTTTCACTGTCATCTGCATTGATTGACTCTTTTGCTATTTTGATGCTGCAGTTTTGGCTTCTACTTCAATTTACACTTTCATATTGGGAGAATTGCGATTAGTCTCCGTCTAAAGGCCAACTAGTATTTGTAAATCTACTTTATCTTGCAAACTTTGGTTTTTGTTCATTCCAACAGATGACACATGCATCTTATAAGATGAAGATGAGATCTCCGGGAATAAAAGCTGTTTTGACTTCTGCAATTCTTGAATGGATCTTGATCTTTCTCTTGTTCATTAATGCTCTATTTTCATACTTGATAACCAAATTTGCACGTTCCTTCAAGTTGCAAACCCCGTGTTTAATATGTTCAAGGCTGGATCATGTAATCGGTGAGGAAAAACCTGGTTTCTTTCGGGATTTATATTGCAGTTCACATAAGTTAGAGATGTCATCTATTGTGTTCTGCAACGTTCACAATAAACTTGCTGATGTACATGGACTTTGTGAAGGTTGTCTCTTTTCATTTGCCACAGAGGAGAAGTCGAACTCCGAAACTTTCAGACTTTTGGTTGGTAAATTGGGTACTGATCTTATTCAGGATACAAATATGCTTCCTTCTTCCATGGAGAAACATTGTACTTGTTGTGCTGAGCAATTCAGGTACAAGTTGTATACAGATACATTGCTCCGCTCCGTTTCAATTGAGCCCGAGATTACTGGACTGGAAGATCCTTTAATGAGTTCGGTGGAACGTACCCATTTTCAAAGTGGCTTGACGAAAAAGGTTGTGGAAGTTTCAAAACCTAAAATGTCTATTGAAAGTAAAGGTCTTGATCATTTGTCTCGTGTAGGATATACCGAGGTAGAGATAACATCTGATGTTGAATCTGATGTCTCATATCCTGAAGACGATAATGTCAATATTGGGTGTGATCAGGATGCTAAAAAATGTGGCCTCAATGATGAGCTCACATCTGAATGTATTGAAACATTGGAGTCTCGGACAAGTCGTCCTGAAGATTTATCAACAAATGATTTGGCTGTAGAGAAACTGATTCATCAGGACTCTATGCCTGAGCCATCTTTCTTATTTCTAGACGTGCAGCTACATAATGGCAAACCTCGAAATAGGAAGTCCTTAACATCTGCTGTCGATATTGGACATGGACTAGAGGAACTTAACTGGCACCAAGAACAAAATTCTAATCCTTCTGTGTTATCCGAACTTATTTCACTACGCGAAGCTCCGCCATCAACTGATTTCAAGGGATCTCTTGACGAAGTTCCAGCGAAGATCTGTAAGTACAAATGTTCAACTACAATCACTTCTAGGTGGTACTGCTGGACCTGCTGGTCTTCTTAGTGTCTGGAACTAACTCACTCGAGTTTGACTTATCTGAGTCTGAGTTGTTTGAGACTGACTTGTTCCGGTGAGGGACACAATAGTTGTTTTAGATTATTCTGACTTATTATAGGCTGACGCAAATGAACCCAAAATCAACCCGAGTCAGCCATTCAGATGAGTCAGATGCAGATAAATACATATTCTGAAATCTTACTCGAGTCAACTCAATTCTCGAGTCAGATTTCAGATATGAAGTTGAAAAGAGAAACAGTATATCCAGTTGTTGGTTTCACTTGCAGTCTAGGTCTGAATCTCGTAACCTGAATTATTTATTCATGGAGGGAAGATTCGAAAGACTGCACTTTTCATAGACTTAAATCTAAATATAGAACTAACAAAGTTTACCTTTAAATTCTTACTTGTTTATGACATGGATTTTTGCAATAGTGGTTAAAGAAACAGTTGAGAGAGATGAATCGAGTAAGTCGGAAACTAGCCTTGTAACAGAAACTGAACATAACTTGAAGAAAGATCACTTTGTGACCGAGACTGAACCAACTATTCCTAAATTGATGGATCTAAGTGAGGCTTACAAGCTAGCTGTTAGTAACAAGGGAACCCAATTATCCAGCTCTTTAGCAGAACAACTTATTAAGAAGAGTTCTACAAGAGTTAGCAATGATCTAAAACTCTTGATCTCACAATCATCTCCGCCTCGAGGACTTGATTTTCCGCTTAACGAAATCAGTCCTAGAGTTCATGGTAATGTTAATGATGATCTAAAGCTACTGTTGTCACAACTATCAGCAGCCCGCGGGCTTGATTTATCGTTAAGCGATATGAGTCCGAGAGTTCATGGAGGTAGAGAGGAATTAAAGATTTCTTCAGATCCTTCTGGTTCGATCGGAATGCAAATTCTTCAAAAAAGGATCTCACTTGAGAGAAATGAGTCCAACTTGTCTTTAGATGGAAGCATTGTTACTGAAATTGAGGGTGAATGTGTTGTTGACCGTTTAAAGAGGCAAGTTGAGTTCGATAGGAAATCGATGAGTGCTTTATACAAAGAACTTGAAGAAGAAAGAAATGCTTCTGCAATTGCTGCAAATCAAGCAATGGCCATGATCACAAGGTTGCAAGAGGAGAAAGCATCATTACATATGGAGGCTTTGCAGTACTTAAGATTGATGGAAGAACAATCAGAGTACGATGTTGAAGCACTTCAAAGAGCGAATGATCTTCTTGCTCAAAGGGAGAAAGAGATACAAGATTTGGAAGCAGAGCTTGGAATTTATAAGAAAAATTTAGAACCTATGGAAGAAATACAGAAGGCTTCGCGCCGTAAAAATTCCGAAGGCAGTGATACAATTGAGAAAGCAGATACGAAAATTCCCAAGGATTCTTTGGTAGATTTTGAAAAGGAACGGTTATATATATTAGAAAGTTTGAAGAAGTTAGAGAGGAAGCTTCATTTGTTCTCTAACTACGGGGTTCAAGAGAACACGCCTAATGGTACATATTCTTCGAAGGAGACTCATGAAGTAAATGATTTAGTACATACCGATAGCGAGGAAAACCATCAATTTAAACAATCTCCAGAGAGTAAAGAAACCGATTTAGTTGCTCTTCTAAATGAAGTGTCAGATCTTAATGAGAGATTAAAGGCACTCGAGGCTGATCGAAACTTTCTTGAACACACTATAAATTCACTTCGAAATGGTGACGAAGGAGTACAATTCATTAAGGAGATATCACACCACCTCGAACAACTACGTGAGAAGGGTATAAGAAGAGAGGGAAAATCTTCTTTGAGCAATCTCCATGTTGTGTCATCTCAATAGGTAAAATGTTAATCTTAGGTTTGTTTATCCTCGTTAATGTAATGGACTCTCGTTATGTAATAGTTTATATCAAGTAACATGGACACCGATACAGGGATCAGTATCCAACACAATACAAGGGTCGGATACAACATCTTGTAATACCCGATACAGGTACACAGCTACACATATTTTATCTTATCTAGATTATCTTGTCGTGCAACTTTACTGTCATATTGTTTTAGTATTGTGGAATAGCAGAAAATATATAAACCTAAAGTCTGATTGATTGATGCTTATTCTCCTCAGGTACTGACTAGTGTACGACATGGCTACAGCTAACGAGTTGGTTATTACGACGATAAGTTCAGTTTGACTGTCGAAACAAGACTTCTGTACAGTATAACCATCTTTGTATCCGCAAAAATGGAATAAATGTTTGTGATCATATTGGGTATAGTAGAGTTGATGAGGCTTGTTTTTGTGTTGTTTAAATTGATAAGTTAACGAATTGTTATCGAAGATATGTTATTATCGTTAACTCAATTCTTCCCTTTTAATTCAGACTTATAAATCTATAAACTTGAAATTTCATATTAACAAACTTTTTTCATAATCAGTATATGAGATATACAATTTAATCATTTTCGCATTCATGATATGCTCATATTTTGAAGGGGAGTGACAAAAATTTTAGTTGGGAGTGACACAAATTTCACAGACAGTGAACACGAGTATTTAAAATAGTTCTGCTGATCGCTCAGGCTGAATATTTGATTTGGCAAACTTGAACTGCAACTTGGGCAGATGTCACAGCTTCAGCGACTGAAGCATGGACTCGAATGGATTTTGGCTATCATGAAGGGCCTTATACATTGGATACCGACGGACCAAAGGCCCACTTGGCATGCAGATTTCTCTCTTAATATACATCTTGGAAATCACAAAAAATAGAATTTTCAACCTTTTTTTTTCAATGAAAAGGAAAACTAAATGGGTTGTTTAGTATGTGACCCTGTTTAGTATGTGACCCACATTTATTTAGCTATATTAAGACTACATCCCTAAAAATATTTTCGTTGAGGCGTTAACCCCTAAAGGCTATTTTCTTTCAAATAGCCGTTATGTGAGGGGCGTGCGAGTCACATGCTCGATCTTAGACCAAAATACCACCGTCCTAATTAATCCCACGGTTAGAAACATTTTTAGTATGTGACTCCCATTTATTTAGCTATATTAGGACTACACCCCGACCAAAATACCACTTCTAAGGCAACATCGAATTCAAGGATGTTATGGTTGGGGTGAGGTAAGTCATTGGAAGAAAGATTGTCCCATTGGTATGCGAGTCAAAGACAAAAATAATAGCTCGTCTCAAACTCAAATTGTAATCACTACTACTCTTGAAGAGTTCTGTAACAAATTTAACAAGAAATTTCAAATGTAACGAAGTAATCCTATTGTAATAAGACATACAACTTGTTTGATTTATGTTATGTGCCTAAAGTGTCCCTGCCATGACATAATAAATCCATGTATAAAACCCATCATGTTTACAAACCCGTCTTTTTCTTGGATGACCTAAACACCCGACCAATAGGTCTAGTTGGTTTCCTCCCAAAGTAGGTTATACAACCTTCCCTATATACTGTAGGTTGTGAAGTTAATGGCTGAGAGGAAGAAGATGCTTGATAAATAGGTGGTTATGAAGCTCCAAGTGATATTTTTGTCGGGGGTGTAACCCTAACATAGCTAAATAAATGGGGCATATACTAAAAATATTTCTAACCGTGGGATTAGGACGGAGGTATTTTAGTCCGAGACTGAGCATGCGACCCGCACGTCCTTCACATAACGGTTATTTAATGAGAAAATGAATTTTGGGAGTTAACGCTTAAACGAAAATGTTTTTAGGGGTGTAGTCCTAATATGACTAAGTAAATAGAGGTCGTATACTAAAAAAAAGAAAAAAAAAACCAAACTAAATCAATCAAAGAGAATAGCTAAGATGCAAGATCGAGTTCTTGAGGAAATTAGAGAGCATGTGGAACATCATTCCAAATGATTTGTGGGTTTATTTTCATCACCATCTTAACTGTACCAGTGCTACATAAAGCATGAATTTCTTCCTCTTCATAACTAAGGTGTGTCAGTGGTATTAATTGCACTGAGAAGGATACATTGATGCTACAATCACAAAAGATTTTGACAAAAAAAAAAGTTCGCAACTGATATGACGGTTGTGATTTTCATCTCCTAATGGCCTAGATTTGGTCAAAGTTTGAAACCACACCCGTCACATCAGCTGGAAACCTTTTTTTTGTCAAAATCTTTTGTAACTTTATCATTTACCTTTTTCAAATTGCCTCCCCTAAAAGCTTTCTTCATAAATGAAGTTAAGAGTTATAATCATAAATGACCTGTAAGAAACTTCTCTCTTCTCTATTTTATTTCAATTGTCTTTGATTTAGTTTTACATTTCCCTTTTATAGAGTGGAGAAGAAAAAACAGTTTTGTAACTAACAAAAACAGAAAACTAACTAACAGAAAAATAACAACCTAAAACTGTTTTCCTAACTTCTATCCTTGATTTCTCATGTAGGTGCCTTTAGAAGTTAAGTCAATAGTTATTGACTTAGTCAGATGTTGCTGGTGTTGACCTTGTTGACTGGAGCTTGGACCAGACTAGACTTTGTTGACGGTCAAGCTTGGACCAGACATAATTTTGCTGACCATATAAAAGCCTTCTTTTCATTTGCCCTAATCTCTTCTTCACCTCTTTCAGCCGAAACCCTAGATTCTACAACCCCCCTCAAACCGATGATGAAGAGGAACGAAACATCATCAGTTTGGCTCGAAACTTCTGAAATAGATCTTCTGGTAAACCCTTTGTGAATATATCTGCAAGTTGTTCTGTCGTGGAGATGTGATTTACTAAAACCGAACCATTTGAGACTAGATCTCGAACATAATGGAAGTCTACTTCGATGTGCTTTGTTCACGCATGAAATATAGGATTTGAGGCTAAGTATTTAGCACTGATGTTATCACAGAAGAGATGAAAAGGACGAGTGAGTGGTAGTCGCAGTTCATCCATGAGGTATGATAACCAAACTAACTCTGTTGCTGTGTTTGATAATGATTTATATTCGGCCTCTGTAGAAGATTTAGCCACTGTGGCTTGCTTCTTCGAGCTCCATGAGATGAGACTTGTTCCTAAGAAAATACAGTAACCTCCTGTCGACTTTCTCGAGTCAGGACAGCCAGCCCAATCTGAGTCTGAATAAGCTGTCAGGGTGGTTAGATCACCAGCAGACAGAGTGATTCCTGAACCCATTGAACCCTTAAGATATCTGAGTATCTTTTTAACCACTACTAAATGAACTGTTGTCGGTTTATGCATGAATTGGGTTGTATAATTGACGGCAAATGATACATCTGGTCGAGTAAGAGTAAGATATTGGAGAGCCCCAACAAGACTCCTATATGCTGTTGGATTTGGGAGTTCATCCCCTTCTGTGAGAGAAACTCTTTTGCCACTGGAAACAGGTAACTTTGATGGCTTTGAATCTAATAGATTTGATCTCTGTAATAGTTGCAATGTATATTTATTCTGAGTAAGCAAAATCTTACCATGATGATAAGTAACCTCTATACCCAAAAAGTATGATAGTGGACCTAAGTCCTTCATCTTGAAATTGTTGCTTAAATCTTTGATGAGGGTTGAAATATTTGATGCTGAGTTGCCTGTTAGAATGATATCATCCACATATAGAAGTAATATCATTGTGGATGTTTGTTGATGATACACAAACATAGAGTGGTCTGATTTACTCTTCTGAAAGCCATATGATAGAAGAAAAGTGGCAAATTTGTTGAACCAGGCCCTTGGTGCCTGCTTGAGACCATAAAGAGCTTTGTGAAGATGACAAACCAGATTATCTGTGCCTGGTTTTATAAACCCAGGGGGTTGAACCATATATACATCTTCATCTAGTACCCCATGTAAAAAGGCATTTGATACATCAAGCTGTTTAATATGCCATGCTTTTGTGATTGCTATAGTTAGAACCAATCTTATAGTATTTGCCTTAACAACTGGGCTAAAAGTTTCATCATAATCAATTCCTTCCTGTTGATGAAACCCTTTGGCAACAAGTCTAGCTTTATATCTTTCAATTGTGCCATCACTATTTTGTTTCAATTTGAACACCCATTTGCATCCAAGAACATTCATGTTTCTGTTAAAAGGAACTAAGGACCATGTTTCATTATCAATTAGAGCTTGATATTCTTCTTGCATTGCCTGAACCCAAGCAGTATGCTTAGTTGCTTCCTTGTATGTTGTTGGTTCAGAGGGTAGTTCTAATATAGTCAAATAAGCTACATCTAAAGTGTGAGGTGATGAATAATGAGCCACAAAATCTTTGGGAAGATTTTTAGTTTTGATAATACCATTCCTACCCCTTGTTGTGATTTGTCTAGATGGTGGAGGATGAGATGTTCCTAGTGATGTAGCTGGTGTACTAGTGGAAACATTAGCAATGCCCTCATCACTAGCCAAAAGCCTTGATACTGAATTAGCTGGTGTACTAGTATTTATACTAGGTGTCCCTAATTCAGTTGGACTGTCTGGAAAATGATCAATAGGGGGTAAGGGTAGTGAAATGTGTGGCTGTGAATTCTGATCACCACTAGACAGTCTAGAAGTGAGGTTGACAAAAGGAAAATTGTCTTCCTCAAAAATGACATGTCTAGACATATAAAGTCTCTTTGTAAGAGGATCATAGCATCTGTAACCCTTGTGTTCATTACTATAGCCTAAAAATACACATTGAACACTTTTTGGACTAAGTTTGTCCTTTCTGAGTTCCCCAAGATGTGGATAACAAGCACATCCAAAAATTTTCAAAGAAGAGTAGTCAGGGTTGTGATGGAATAAGGTTTTAAATGGTGTTGTGCCTTGTAAAGTTTTTGTGGGTAGTCTGTTTATAATATAAACAGCAGTACTAAAAGCATCAAACCATAGAGACTTTGGTAAAGAGCAATGAAAGGATAGTGTGTTACCTAATTCTGTAATATGCCTATGCTTTCTTTTTGCTTTGCCATTTTGTTGAGGAGTATAAGGGCATGAACATCTGAACAGAATCCCACTTTTGTCTAAAAATGCCTTGAATTCTCCTTTTTGAAGTTCTGGTGCACCATCTGACTGGAAATATACAATCTTCTCTTTTAGAAGATTCTCATTTGTTGCCTTGAAATGACTGAAGCATTTTATACTATCAGACCTTAGCTTCATGGCATAAATCCAGCTGAACTTGCTGAAATCATCTAAAAAAAGTATGTAATATCTTGCACCATTAGGAGTAGAAACAGGGGCTGGTCCCCAAATGTCACAATGAACCAAATATAATGGAGTATTGGTAGTAGTTGAAGAATTATCAAAAGGGAGACACTTGCTTTTACCCAATTCACAAGATTTACAAAACTTTTTCTCAATCTTTGTGGATAGTGCAATTTTATTTTCATCATGTAGTTGTTTAAGCACATCACTATTTGTATGACCCAATCTTGCATGCCATATATCATAAGTAGATGCTGTCTGAGATAAGTAAGCATGGTTTAACCTATGTTGTAAGATAGCATGGTGTACCTCAATAGGATATAAGTTGTTCTTGACAGGCCCTTCTGCTAGGATTTTGTTGGAGTGAATATCCTTTATATTATAGCCCCATGGAAGAAATTCCACTGAGCATGAATTATCCTTTGTGAATTTAGAAATAGATAGCAAATTCCTTTTAAGATGTGGTACACATAAGACCTTGCTTAGCTCAAAATCATGAGTTGAGGTAGAAAGTTTTGACATACCAGTGCTTGAAATAGGCAGAAACTTTCCACTTCCCACCATAACTGCATCAGACCCAGTATAAGGTTGAATCAAAGTAAGATTTTCTTTACTGTGAGTCATATGGTTGCTGGCTCCTGTATCAGCTAGCCAGGACTTATCTTTATTTGATGAAGTAAATGCATCTGTGGAGACAAAGCATTGTTCCTGGTCTGAGAGGCAATCATAGTATATTTCATCACTTGCATCTGTTATAACAGTAGCAGTATGACATTCTTGAAACTCATCACAGTCATCACTGCTTTCATAAGGAAATAGAACAGCATTATTGCATTCTAGCATTCCCTCTTCTTCATAGGGATAAGATTCTGTATCTGCATTTCCATCTTGATGAACTTTATCAATATCACTTTGTGGGCAATTTGATTCAGTATGATAAGTAGGATAATTCCTGTTTGGTTTGTATCTGAAATAGCAAACATTTGGTGTGTGACCCCACCTCTTACATAGACCACATGGGACTGAAGAGAAATCAAAATCTTCAGCCTTTTGACCTTTTAATTGATTGTTTGTGGAAAAATTTCCTTTTGGAGGAGACCCATCTCTCTTGTTATAAACTTGATTTTTGTAATAGGTTGGAGAAGGTTTATTTGAGTATCTTTGATGTTGTCTTGGCTGAAGTCTTTTGACATAGTAAGCCTCTTGATCAGTTTCTTTTTGAAGTAACCATTGCTCATGCTGAATTAACCTAGACTTTAAGTGGGCTAATGACAATTGTTCATTGTTAGCCCTTATAGCAATTACAAACTGGTCATATTCTGAACTTAGGCCATGAATAGCTATTCTGACAAGTTCAGATTCACTGATTTTGTCATGGACAGAAATAAGAGAATCGGCTATAAGTTTCAATTCTCTTAGATATTCAGCAATTGTGGCACTTCCCTTCTTAATTGTTTGTAATTTTCTTCTAAGTTGATCCTTTTTTGACTCTAAGCCCTCATTGTTAGTAATATCAAGGTAATCCCAAATTTCTTTTGCTGTTTTTTAGACCATAAGTATCTAAGTAGACAGATTTTGATAGGGTACTCTTGAGATAAGACCTAACAAACCCCTATTTTGATCTCCATACTTGAAAATCTGGGTTAACTTGTTCTACACCATGAAAAATTCTAAGTTGAGGTGGTTCTTCTATAGTACCATTGACAAACCCTAACAGATCATATGTACCAAGTAGAGTCTCTACTTGGTCCTTCCACATTAAGAAATTGCTATCATCTAGCTTCTCTGTGATAAAACTAGTAACAGAGGAGATTGGAGGAAGATTACCTTGAATAGAAGATGCCATTAGTTAGAATGAAGAGATGAGTAAAGAACCAGGAGAAAGCTGGAGAATTGTCTGAAAAAACAGTAAGTGATTCTAATCACTTACAACTTGTTGATTTATTTGCTTGATTTTGATCTTTGTTGTCTGATTTTGATCTTTGTTGTCTGATTTTGATCTATTTTAACTGAATTTTGATCATGAGTTGTCTCATTTTGCGAGATTTGGATTGAATGTTCTTGAGATGGAGAGAAGAAAACCCTAGCTATGGATCGTTTTCTTTACCTAACTGATACCATGTAAAAAACTTCTCTCTTCTCTATTTTATTTCAATTGTCTTTGATTTAGTTTTACATTTCCCTTTCATAGAGTGGAGAAGAAAAAACAGTTTTGTAACTAACAAAAACAGAAAACTAACTAACAGAAAAATAACAACCTAAAACTGTTTTCCTAACTTCTATTCTTGATTTCTCATGTAGGTGCCTTTAGAAGTTAAGTCAATAGTTATTGACTTAGTCAGATGTTGCTGGTGTTGACCTTGTTGACTGGAGCTTGGACCAGACTAGACTTTGTTGACGGTCAAGCTTGGACCAGACATAACTTTGCTGACCATATAAAAGCCTTCTTTTCATTTGCCCTAATCACATTTGCCCTACTCTCTTCTTCACCTCTTTTAGCCGAAACCCTAGATTCTACATGACCATACCAACACCTAAGTCTTGTGTTGAAATATAAGCGACATCCAATCCAAGTTTTTTGAAGTCAGAAAGAGAAGGATTCCATCTGGGTGGTGTTAACAACTAAATTTTAGTGAAATTTTGGTAGAAAGAGAGAAAATGAAAGTCCTTTTCAAAAGACTATCTCTAGTTTCTTCCTTTCTTTCATTCTGAAAAGTTACTACCATTGTTCTTCAGCTAAACCAATTCCTACCCAATTAGAAATCTTCATAAAGGATCAATGTAAGTCTGGGAATATTAAGAATCTTGATAATGCTCTTGTTTACTTTGATAAATTGGTTTCCATCAAACCATTTCCATCTACCTTTACCTTTAATCAAAATGGCTTGACAAAAAAGGTGGTAGAAGTTTCAAAACCTAAAATGTCTATGGAAAGTCAAGGTCTTGATCATTTGTCTCGTGTAGGATATACTGAGGTAGAGATAACATCTGATGTTGAATCTGATGCATCATATCCTGAAAACGATAATGTAGATAATGGGTGTGATCAGGATGCTAAAAAATGTGGTCTTGATGATGAGCTCGCATCTGAATGTATTGAAACACTGGAGTCTCAGACAAGTCGTCCTGAAGATTTATCAACAAATGATTTGGCTGTGGAGAAATTGATTCATCAAGATTCTATGCCCGAGCCATCTTTCTTATTTCTAGACGTGCAGCTACATAATGGCAAGCCTCGAAATAGGAAGTCCTTAACATCTGCTGTCGATATTGGACATGGACTAGAGGAACTTAACTGGCACCAAGAACAAAATTCTAATCCTTCTGTATTATCCGAACTTATTTCACTACGCGAAGCTCCGCCATCAACTGATTTCAGGGGATCTCTTGACGAAGTTCCAGCGAAGATCTGTAAGTTCAAATGTTCAACTACAGTCACTTCTAGGTGCTGCTGGACCTGCTGGTCTTCTTAGTGTCTGGAACTAACTCACTCGAGTTTGACTTATCTGAGTCTGAGTTGTTTGAGACTAACTTGTTCTGGTAGAGACACAATAGTTGTTTTAGGTTATTCTGACTTATTATATGTCTGATGCAAATGGACCAAAAATCAGCCCGAGTCAGCCATTCAGATGAGTCAGATGCAAATAAAAATTTATATTTTCTAAAATCTTACTCGAGTCCATTCAAATCTCGAGTCAGATTTCAGATATAAAGTTGAAAAGAGAAACACTATATCAGTTGTTGGTTGCAGTCTGTAGGTCTGAATCTCTTAACCTGAATTATTTATTCTCTCATATAGGCGGAGGTTCGAAAGACTGCAGTTTTCATAGACTTGAATCTAAATATGAACGCCACGAAGTTTACCTTTATATTCTTACTTGTTTATGACATGGATATTGCTCTAGCGGTTAAAGAAACTGTTGAGAGAGGGGAATCAAGTAAGTCGGAAACTAGCCTTGTAACAGAAACTGAACCAAACTTGAAGAAAGATCATTTTGTGACCGAGACTGAACCAACTATTTCTAAATTGATGGATCTAAGTGAGGCTTACAAGCTAGCTGTTAGTAACAAGGGAACCCAATTATCCAGCTCTTTAGCAGAACAACTTATTAAGAAGAGTTCTACAAGAGTTAACGATCATCTAAAACTCTTGATCTCACAATCATCTCCGCCTCGAGGACTTGATTTTCCGCTTAATGAAATCAGTCCTAGAGTTCATGGTAATGTTAATGATGATCTAAAGTTACTGCTGTCACAACTATCAGCAGCCTGCGGGCTTGATTTATCGCTAAGCGATATGAGTCCGAGAGTTCATGGAGGTAGAGAGGAATTAAAGATTTCTTCAGATCCTTCTGGTTCGATCGGAATGAAAATTCTATGAAAAAGGATCTCACTTGAGAGAAATGAGTCCAACTTGTCTCTAGATGGAAGCATTGTTAGTGAAATTGAGGGTGAATGTGTTGTTGACCGATTAGGCAAGTTGAGTTTGATAGGAAATCGACGGGTGATTTATACAAGGAACTTGAAGAAGAAAGAAATGCTTCTGCAAATACTGCAAATCAAGCAATGGCCATGATCACAAGGTTGCAAGAGGAGAAAGCATCATTACATATGGAGGTTTAGCATTACTTAAGAATGATGGTAGAACAATCAGAGTATGATGTTGAAGCACTTCAAAGAGTGAATTATCTTCTTGCTCAAAGGGAGAAAGAGATACAAGATTTGGAAGCAGAGCTTGGAATTTATAAGAAAAATACAGAAGGCTTCGCGCCGTAAAAATTCCGAAGGCAGAGATACAATTGAGAAAGCAGATACGAAAATTCCCAAGGATTCTTTGGTAGATTTTGAAAAGGAACGGTTATATATATTAGAAAGTTTGAAGAAGTTAGAGAGGAAGCTTTATTTGTTCTCTAACTACGGGGTTCAAGAGAACACGCCTAATGGTACTTATTCTTCGAAGGAGAGTAATGAAGTAAATGATTTAGAACATATCGATAGCGAGGAAAACCATCTAGTTAAACAATCTCCTGAGAGTAAAGAAACCAATTTAGTTGCTCTTCTTAAATAGAGATTAAAGGCACTGGAGGCTGACCGAAACTTTTTTGAACACACTATAAATTCACTTCGAAATGGTGACGAAGGAGTACAATGCATTAGGGAGATAGCACACTAACTCGAACAACTACGTGAGATGGGTATAAGAAGAGAGGAAAAATCTTCTTTGAGCAATCTCCATGTTGTGTCATCTCAATAGGTAAAACTCTTATCTTAGGTTTGCCTATCCTCGTTAATGTAATGGATTCTCGTTATGTAATAGTTTATATCAAGTAACATAGTCACTGATATAGGGATCCTTATCCAACACAATACAAGGAGTCGGATACAACATCCTGTAATTCCCGATACAGGTACACATTATTTTTTTCTTATCTAGATTATCTTGTTGTGTATCTTTACTGTCACATTGTTTTGGTATTGTGGAATAGCAGAAAATATATAAAGTTATAGTATACAACAAGGCTAGCATACAACAAGGCTACCGCTAACGACTTGGTTTTTACGACGATAAGTTCAGTTTAACTGTCGGCACAAGACTTTCTGTACAGACTACAGTATTACTATCTTTGTATCCAAAAAATGAAATAAATGTTTGTGATCATATTGGTATTGTGGAGTTGATGAGGCTTGTTTTTGTGTTTTTTAAATTGAGAAGTTAATAAATTGTTATCGAAGATATGTTATTATGGTTAAATCAATTCTTTCCTTTCAATTCATACTTATAAATCTATAAACTTGAAATCTCACATTAACAAACTTTATTCATGATCACTATATGAGATATGCAATTTGGTCATTTTTCCATTCATGATATGCTCATATTTTCGAAGGGGTGTGACCAAAATTTTAGTTGGGAGTGACAAAAATTGTTGGAATCGACACTCCAGCAGGAGCAATTTTGTGACAAGGTTTCGGTTGTCGAAACAACTCAAAGAACGCATTGTTGTGTTTTCCTCGTCGAGCGCTTGAATTTCAATCTTTGATTTGCTCAAAACTGATTCTGTGTGAATAAGATATTAATTTATGAAATTTGGTTTTAAATATGGAAAGATGTGAAATATATAAGGAAAGTCCCACATCGGGTAATTAAGAGGAAGGTGAAATATAATAAGTTACTCTCTCATACTAGAGTAAAACAATGATCCAATGCTTTGTGTGGTTTGCGCCACGCATGCGTGTAGGCCAGTGGGCATTTTTGGCGCTTTAGAGGCGCATGCACTTTGCACTTGTGCATCGTCGCTATGAGCCTTCATTTTTTTTTTATACTAAAGGCAATCTGACGGACAAGAATAAATCTAGATCCGAACGTTGGGATCTGACGGTCGTAATTAGATGATATTCTGACTGTTGTGATCAACTATGATGACCACAATCCCACGAACCAATTTAGCCGTGGATCAGTACCTCTTTCCTTCAAAAGGATTGTGATTGTTCCCTCCAAATGTGACTGTTCATTAATAGTCACATCTCACCTGTAAATAAGTCATAAAATCATACTTCAAAACTCATTTCGAATTAACAGAGTTTAAAGCATTCAAGAGTTCTTCTATACTTACTGATGTTCGAAAGATTTTCAGATCAAAGTACCTCCGAACCGAAAAGGTAATCCGTTGTATCCTGGAAAGAAATCACTCGCCTCGGCTCTATAGTAATTAAAATAGTTTATGTAGTTTATCATCTCTTCTTATTTTATTATTTGAAATATAATTCGAATATGAAATTTAAAAAAGAGTACGAACAATCTATTTTGTATAAAGAATAAAATCCAACTTGTTTTATCTCTAATTAGTTTCAGAAAGAAATTAACGTTGTTGAAAGAAACATGACGATAATACAGTATACAAAAAAACAACAAAAATTTCACGACGGTGAACAGGACTAGAGTATTTAACATATTTATGTTGTTCCCTCAGGGTGAATATATATGGCTTGGCAAACTCAAACTGCTAGTTGGGCAAATGTCACACATTGAGTGATGGAAGCATCGACTGGAATGGATGTTTGCTATCATGAAGCTCGTATGGGTGTTAACTATCAGGAAGGGCGTTACATAGTCTTTTTTTTTTTTTTTTGTTAAGAGGTATTAGCAAATTAAGAAATCAAAATGTTATTACAATACAAAGGAAATAAAAAGAAAGGTATTCTATTCCAAGATTCCGCTTTATTCTTCTTCCTCGCACGTTTCGCTAGCTTGTCCGCTGGCCGATTGAAATTCCAGTTGATGTAGTTAAACTTCACCCTGTTTATCCTACTTACAAGTTCAAGGATTTTGTTGATGTGAACTCTAGATTGCCATTGAATTTTCCTATTGGAATTCTGAATATGTTCTATAATGTTTATGTTATCGCTTTCAATGATGATGTTTTGATAATTATGTTCGACAGCCCAGATGAGACCATTTAGGATTGCAACCGCTTCGCCTTCTTCACTATTTCTGTTCCTGGATATATCTGTATGAGCTTCTATGAAGTTTGAATTCGAGTCATGTATAATTAAACTTGTACCTGTAATTTCATTAGCATTTATAAAGGATGCATCAACATTTATTTTCAACCAGGGGAAGTCTGGCGGGTTCCATCTAGTATTTATGGGTTTAGTTTTGTTACTGTGTAATTTCATTTTTTTAGGAAGGGCGTTACATAGTCACACATCATCTAAATGGGCCTTAAAATACTTACCTCTCTACCTTTCCTTTATATTGTCATATTAATTACTTTATAATTTATAGGGTTATTTCCCTAATGGCCCCCTACTTTGTGACCAGCTTCCCGCCTGGCCCCCTACTTTACGAAAAATACTCATATGGCCCCCTTCCGTTATAACACCGTCACTCTCTCTCCTCCATCATTTTTTCTCTCTCTGCCAAGTCACGCCATATCACCTTTTAAGCCACCTCATCATCTTCCCCGGCATGGTCGCCGGCCGGCCAAATTTCCGGCCGGCGACCTTCAAAGTTTTTTCTCTCTCTAAAAAATTTTTTTTTTTATTCTCTCCTCCCTCTCTCTCTCTCTCTAAACTCCGGCGAAGGGGTTTCCCTTCGCCGGAGTTTAGAGAGAGAGAGAGGTGAGAACAAAAAAAAAAAAATTTTTTTTTTAGAGAAAGAAAAAAAAAATTTGAAGGTCGCCGGCCGGAAATTTGGCCGGCCGGCGACCCATGCCGGAGAAGATGATGAGGTGGCTTAAAAGGTGATGTGGCGTGACGTGGAAGAGAGAGAAAACATGATGGAGGAGAGAGAGTGACGGTGTTATAACGGAAGGGGGCCATATGGGTATTTTTCGTAAAGTAGGGGGCCAGGCGGGAAGCTGGTCACAAAGTAGGGGGCCATTAGGGAAATAACCCCAAATTGTGTTGAAATAGAAGTTAAAGAGTTTTTTGAAGTCAGAATGGGAAGGATTCCATCTGGGTGGTATTTAACAAATAAATTTTAGTAGAAAGAGAGAAAATGGAAGTCCTCTTCAAAAGACTATCTCTAGTTTCTTCCTCCAATCGTTCTCTCACTTTCATCCTCAAAAGTTATTATCATTGTTCTTCACCTAAAGAAATTCCTACCCACCAATTTCAAAGTTATGTAATAGATCAATGTAAGTCTGGGAATATTAAGAATCTTGATGATGCCCTTGTTTACTTTGATAAGTTGGTTTCCATCAAACCTATTCCTTCTACCTCTACCTTTAATCAACTATTGAGTTCACTTGCCAAAACTAGATCCTACTACTCAGATGTGTTTACCCTATATAATAAGATGATTTCAGTCGGAATTCAACTTCAGATGTCCACATTCAATATTTTGATTAACTGTTGCTGTCAATCAGGAAAGGTAAACTATGCATTTTGTGTAATGGGAAAATGTCTAAAGAGTGGTTATGAACCTAATTTGATCACTTTCAGTACAATTATGAAGGGGTTGTGTCTGCAGAAAAAGATTGGTGACGCCCTCCAAGTGTTTGATAAAATGACTGACTCTGGGATTCAACCCAATATTGTTACATGTGGAACTCTTATAACTGGTCTATGTAGAGTTGGTGAAGTGGGTCTTGCTATTGAGTTCCAAACCAAGATGGTAAAAATATGGAATTTGTCTCCTAATGTTGTTACATACAATGTGATAATAGATGCTCTTTGCAAATTAAGACAAATCAGTGAGGCAGTTAAACTTTTTGACGATATGTCTAGTCGAGGAATTACGGCAAATGTGGTGACTTACAGTTCTCTAATCCATGGCCTTTGCCAATGTGGAGAGTGGAAGAAAACAAGAACATATTTCGATCAAATGGTGGAACATGGGATTTCACCCGACATAGTGACGTTCAATATCTTAGTAGATTCCACATGTAAAGAAGGGATGACGAAAGATGCTTGGGAGTTATTTCAATTAATGGCAAAATTGAGAGTAGAACCTGATTTAGTTACATATAACACGATGATAAGTGGGTTCTGTTTGACTGGTCAACTGGAGGAGGCAGTGAAATTGTTCGATTCAATGGTAGATAAAGGATTGGAGCCCGACGAGATCACTTACAGTACTTTGATAGATGGACACTGTAAAAGTTACAAGTTGGATGAAGCTATGCAACTTTTAGAGAAAATGAAAGAGAAGAGATGTAAACCCACTGAATACACATACAATATACTAATAGCTGGACATGGCAAGGCTGAAAGATTTGCAACTGCGGAGAAGTTGTTTATTGAGATGCAAACGTGCGGGCTGACTCCAGATCTAGTTACAATCGGGTCATTGTTAAATGGACTTTGCAAGAACAGAAATATAGACATGGCAATAGAAATATTTAAGTTAATGGAGGATAGTGGCTCTAAAATCAGTATTGAAATTTATAGCATGCTAATTGATGGGTTGGTCAAGGCGAGACAATATGAAAATGCAGAGAAATTGTTTGATAAAATCTCAAACAAAGGATTAGTGCCTGACATTGTAACATATAATACAATGGTTAATTGCCATTGCAAGAACGGGATGCTGTCCGAGGCTTACAAATTGATCAGTGAAATGGAAGGGAAGGGTTGCTTACCCAATTCCATCACATATAATACCATCATTTTGTGTTTGCTAAAGAAACACAAGGTTGATGAGGCAATGCAATTTCTTATGAAGATGCGTGAAAAAGAACTTTCCCCTAACGATGCCGTAATTTCCTTGCTTGTGATTTTGCTTTCTGTGGAGCAGCTGAAAAACCTAAAATTGTCCGCTACTCCAAGAATTGATGGAGTCCAGGAATGATAGTAAGTCGTGAAACTTATTGTATTGCTCATATATTAGTATCTTGTTTTGTTGTTCTTATAAAGTTGAAGTTGATATACTAATTAGTCTAGACTGTTTTAGCTTCCATAGGAATGCTGACATCAAATATCTGAATGTAAACATGCCAGCACCAAGTTGAATGGTAAACGCTTCTTCAGAAGTTCAAATTTTTATGGGTTATTTCGACGTTTCTGGTTCTTCGGGAAAATGTGTTCATTTTGTTCCTCAAGAACTTAATCTATGTGCTTGTTTATTAGTTTTGTTTGTTTAGTTTCACTGTCATTTGCTCTGGTTGACTCTATTGCTATTTTAGTGCTGCAGTTTTGGTTTCATTTTGTTCAATTTACACTTTCATGTTAGGAGAATCGCATTTTGTTTCCATCTAAAGGCCCATTAGGATTTGTCAATCTACTTTGTCTTGCAAACTCTGGTTTTTGTTTGTTTTGCTTCATTCCTGCAGATGACACACTCATCTTATTAGATGAAGATGAGAAGTCCAAAATTAAAAACTGTTTTGACTTCTGCAGTTCTTGAATGGATCTTGATCTTTCTCTTGTTCATCAATGCTCTATTTTCGTACTTAATAACCAAATTTTCTCGTTCACAATCAACTTGCTGATGTACACGGACTTCTGCAGTTCTTGGATGGAGCTTGATCTTTCTTTCGGGATTTATATTGCAGTTTACATAAGTTAGAGATGTACTCTATTGTGTTCTGCAACGTTCACAATCGACTTGCTGATGTACATGGACTTTGTGTAGGTTGTCTCTCTTCACAATTCAAACTCCAAAATTTTCAGGCTTTTGGCTGGTAAACTGGGTACTGATTTTATTCAGGATAAGATTCTTCCGTTGAGAAATATTGTACTTGTTGTTCTGAGCATTCAGGTACAAGTTGTATACAGATAGATTGCTTCGGTATGTTTCAATTGAGCCCGAGATTACTGGACTGGAAGATCCATTAATGGGTTCGGTCGAACATACCCGTTTTCATTTTTAAAATGGCTTGACGAAAAAGGTGGTAGAAGTTTCAAAACCTAAAATGTTTGTGGAAAGTAAAGGTCTTGATCATTTGTGTCGTATAGGATGTACCGAGGTAGAAATAACATCTGATGTTGAATCTGAAGTCTCATCTCCTGAAGATGATAATGTCGAAAATGGATGTGATCAGGATGCTAGAAAATGTGGCCTCGTTGATGAAATAGTATCTGAATGTATAGAACATTGGAGTCTCGGACAAGTCATCCTGAACATTTATCTACATAACGGCAGCTACATAACGCCATAGAAACATTAGAGTAGCTGATTCATCAAGTTTCTAGACGTGCAGCTACATAACGGCAAGCCTCAAAACAGGAAGTCCTTAACATCTGCTGTCGATATTGGAAATGGACTAGAGGAACTTAAGTGGCACCAAGAACAAAACTCTAATCCTTTTGTATGATCCGAACTTAATTCACTACTCAAAGATCCGCCATCAACTGATTCCAAGGGAGCTCTTAAAGAAGTTCCAGAGAAGATCTGTAAGTTCAAATGTTCAACTGCAATCACTTCTAGGCGGACAGCGGTGGTGGTTTTCTTAGTGTCGGGAACTAACTCACTCGAGTTTGACTTATTTGAGTCTAAGTTGTTTGAGTCTGACTTGTTTTAGTAAGGGACACAATAGTTGTTTTAGGTTATCCTGACTTATTATATGTCTGATGCAAATAGACCCAAAACCAGCCCGAGTCAGCCATTCAGATGAGTCAGACACATAAAAAAACATTTATTCTAAAATCTTACTTGACTCACTTCAAATCTTGAGTCAGATTCAGGTATAAAGTTGGAAAAAAAAAACATTATCATTTGTTGGCTGCAGTCTGTAGGTCTAGATCTCCTGAATGATATACTATATATATTCTTACGTGTTTATGAAATGGATTTTCGCGGTAGCGGTTGAAGAAACTGTTGAGAGAGGGAGGAAGCGAGTGAGTTGGAATCTAGCCTTATAACAGAAGCTGAACCGAACTAAAAGAAAGAACACATTGTGACCGAGACTGAACCAACTATTCCTAAACTGATGGATGTAAGTAAGGCTTACAAGCTAGCTATTAGTAACAAGGGAACCCAATTATCCAGCTCTTTGGCAGAATAACTTACTAAGAAGAGTTCTACAAGAGTTAGTGATGATCTCTTGATCTCACAATCATCTCTGCCTCGAGGACTTGATTTTCCGCTTAATGAAATCAGTCCTAGAGTTCATGGTAATGTTAATGATGATCTTAAGCTACTGTTGTCACAACTATCAGCAGCCCGCGGATTTGATTTATCGTTAAGCAATATCAGTCCGAGAGTTCATGGAGGTAGAGACGAATTAAAGATTTCTTCAGATGCTTCTGGTTCGATCGAAATGCAAATTCTTCAAAAAAGGATCTCACTTGAGAGAAATGAGTCCAACTTGTCTTTAGATGGAAGCATTGTTACTGAAATTGAGGGTGAATGTGTTGTTGACTGATTAAAGAGGCAAGGTGAGTTTGATAGGAAATCGATGAGTGCTTTATACAAGGAACTTGAAGAAGAAAGAAATGCTTCTGCAATTGCTGCAAATCAAGCAATGCCATGATCACAAGGTTGCAAGAGGAGAAAGCATCATTACATATGGAGGCTTTGCAGTACTTAAGATTGATGGAAGAACA
>BEHA01050438.1:10743-31505 GCA_002897215.1 Eschscholzia californica subsp. californica | reverse complement strand
TCAATGGCGTTCAAATGTGATAATGAGAAACCCTAAATCTGATTAACTAACCTGAAGTCGTGAGATGATGGATGAGAAATCGACTAGGTTTCCTTTTGACAGTGGGACCTGAGATTTCTGCCAAAAAAAAATTAAGAGGGAACTTTCCCCCAAAATTTTCAAATTGTAGATGGGAATTTGTTCGGTTCCCGGGTTTAGAAAAATCTGACCCTAATAAGTAATAGTAACACTTCTCATCAAAAAAAAAAAAAAAGTAATAGTACCACATTTTTATATAAAGTTGAAATAATGTTTTTTTTTTTGTTGAAAGAAATTAGGTTGCAGATGATAATATATTGTGTAACGGGTATCTGATTGTAAGATTTAGGAAAACGGTGTGTTTTCGAAACTGTAATTTTATGTGGTGTATTGAAATAATTGTGTAAGTGGGTAAGGAATCTGTCAGATTGTAAGACATCAGGAGATGTTTTTCTCGAAACCTGTAATTTTATATGATGGAATGAAATAAATTGTGTAAGTGAGCAAAGAATTTTTCATATTGTAAGACTGGTAGACATTTTTTTTTTGAACTGTAATTTATGTGGTGAATTGAATAAATTGTGCAAGTGGGTAAGGAATCTGTGAGATTGTAAGCCTTCGGAAGACGATAAATTTTGTAAGTGGGTAAGGAATCTTTCATATTGTAAAACTTTGGTAGACGTTTTTTTTCGTTGTCTTACCGCGATTGCTGGCACAAAGTTAGCCGGTACTTATTCCCCAGATACCGTCATTGCTTCTTCTCCAGGAAAAGAAGTTCACGACCCGTGGGCCTTCTACTTCCACGCAGCATTGCTCTGTCAGGCTTTCGTCCATCGCGGAAAATACTGATTTTCTTCTGATCCTTCGATAAAAAGATTCATTTTCTTCATAAAAATAGAAGGTGGCGACACACATGCTACAATAGTCGGGACAAAGGATTGCGGTCCCGCGAGGGTGAGCTAACCCCAAAAACCCGTCCTCAGTTCGGATTGTAGGTTGCAACTCGCCTGCATGAAGCCGGAATCGCTAGTAATCGCCAGTCAGCCATACGGCGGTGAATTCGTTCCCATACATGAAAAAGGAATAATTTTGTAATAAGTGGATAAGAAATCTGTTAGATTGTAAGATTTTGGAGACGTTTTTTTAACTATAAATTTATATGGTGGATTTAAATAAAATTGTGTAAGTGGGTAAAGAATATGTCAGATTGTACGACTCCGGAAAACATTTTTTCGAAAACTATAATTTTATGTGGTGGATTGAAATAAGTTGTGTAGGTGGATAAGGAATCTATCAAATTGTACGACTTTGAGAACGTTTTTTTTTTTCCAAAAACTGTAATTTTATGTGGTGGATTGAAATAAATTATGTAAGTGGATAAGAAACTTGTCAGATTGTAAGCCTTTATTAGGCATTTTTTTTTCGAAACTGTAATTTTATATTGTGGATTGAAATAATTATGTAATTAGGTAAGGAATCTGTCGGATTGTAAGATTTCATGAGACTTTTTTTTTTGAAAAAAAAAATTATGTGGTGGATTGAATTCAGTTGAGTCATTTGATAAGGAATTTCACATTGTAAGACTTCGCTAGACATTTCTTTAAATTGTAATTTTATGTGGTGCATTGAAATAAACAGTGTAAGTAGGTAAGGAATCTAACATATTGTAAGTCTTCAAGAGACTCTTTTTTCTTAAATTGTAATTTTATGTGGTTGATTGAAATAAATTTTGTAAGTGGTAATGAAATTTTTCAAATTGTAAGACTTTAAGAGACGTTTTTTTAACTGTAATTTTATATAGCTTAACAATCCATCATGGCTTGTAGCGTAAATTACATACTTCCTCAACACCTTATTTGCGAAATAACAATGAATTCTTTTAAAGACTCATCACTTGCCATAGCTCTAACTCTGAACTTGAAAATTTTGAAAGGCAACTAACTATCGCAACATATTTCTACTATAATAACAATGAGATAATACATCGTTTATTAGATGACAAGGATGAACCACACCAAAAGGGTTCAATTCCTTCAGATATAACGATTAATCGTGGAAGAGAATAATAACACAATCTACTCTGGAACGACTATTTTGCAGAAACTCCATCACACACAGATGTTATGTTCCTTACACGTTTTAGAATGGGGAAGAATATCATCTTCCGGGTTTTAAGCCAATCGAAGCCCACGATAAGTATTTAGTTAAAAAATATACAACAAACAAACTTGAATTATCTGCTTTGTAAAAAATGATGGTTGTTTTGCGAATGTTAGTATATGGATCAACAACACATTCCAGGGGTGATTATGTAAGAAGTGAGGAATCAGTTGCTACTATTTTTTTTTTTTTTGTTGAACGATCGGTTGCTACTATTTGTTTAAAAGAAATTGTCATCCAACAATGGAGATTTTGGGTCATAATACTTATGAATTTTTTTTTTGTTGAAATGCATTGCATTAAAATAAGAGTCTATTACAATAATCAAAGTAGAAAAACAAAATTACAATAAGCAAAGTAGAAAAACAAAATAACAGAACTGAGGAATTGCAAAAGATAATTTCGATTTGCGTAGCATTCTTTATTCTGTAGCTTGTAAGTCCGGCAACTCTTTTTGAGAATGATATGAAATCTAATCTTAAGAGTACTTCTGGATGGTTGAAAGATGAAACTAGTTCCTAACTTCCTGTAATATTGAAGATGGATTAAACATACACCCAAAGTTTCAAGAAGAAACGAGGGTGTCTGCAAGATGGAATCAAAATATGATTCTGGGTTATCCCGCCAGTATTCTCCATATAAAGAGACCATATTCGCTCGAGTTCTACATAGTAGAATCAGGTCAGACACTTGGTAAATGGGATCACCGTCATAGCCCGAGTATAAATACCCAGCTAATCCGACAAACGATCGTAAATGAATTGCGACAAGGGGTAGAAGTGAAAATGTTACGGAACTTAGATTAAGAGTTAAATCTATTTGATAACCAAAGATAAAGGTATGCAACAAAAAGTGAGCTGGAAGATAAGCAACAAAAACTACACGACAAAGGTAGAGATTAATATTCAAAATATAATGTCGCCCGGGATCGAAGGAAAAATTGAGATGGATGTTTTTTATAACTGGTCTGATCGAGAGGCAAAAGTGGCGAGCAACTTTACTATTTGTGTTCCTCAACTGATTTTGGTTAAAGATGAAAGAAAATATAACGGATAGCCGATCAAAATGATCGTGAGTCGGTCGACAATATGGTAACACTACATACCGTGGAAAAGAACTATGATCGAAGTAGGCAGAAAGGTTCAACGTGACTGATAGACTGACAGAATCGAGATCAGGATGTACAATAAAGTTACTTGATCTCCTACCATAAAATTTGTTGTTCTTTACTTTATCTAAAGTCTTTCTCATGAAAGGTGAATTAAGATCAGATAGTAAGTTTATCAAGATGAAGTATACATGCAACATGTATGGAAGTCTTGAAAATATAATTTATATTCCAGTCTACTGAAGAATCAGCAAGTGGCAACCAGAACCTCAACAACTAAACTCAATAAAACAAGGCATGCAAGGAGATGGTATTCATAAGGAGCCATGATCAAAAAGGCTATTCCAAGGATGATGAGAGAAAACAGTTTAATTTAACTCAACTGTGAGTAAAGGGACAACAGTGAGGACCTAGAAAAATTAAAGGTAAAAGAACTAAAGACTCATTGGAGTAGTAATAAGCCCTTGATGTGGCTGTGAAGGAAATTAATTGGATAAAAAACTTAATAATCTACTAGTTCCATGGCAAGGACAAAATTGGAATCAACATCATCACCTAACCAGAAAATTAGAACATGAACCAATAGAAGGTAGGCAGTAGATAAATTAAAACCAAAAGCTCTAGGATATTACAAGTTAATGTAGGAGGACTTCCCTGATTTTTGTTCACCCTTGTTATGGCAGCTTCTTCATTCTTTCACATGCAAATTGTTTTTATTGATAGTTGAGTCAGATCCTTTGCCTTTTAGGGGGTGATTTTTCTTCTTGCTTCGAAAAACCCTTGATCCGACTAAGATTAGTCACCACTTCATGATGAAAGTCTAGATCTAGCGTAATAGGGTTTAAGAGGTTGAAATAGATGAACAGTAGATGAAAGTTCGAGATGAACTGGGTAATAGAGAAGATATGAGGGTTTAGAAGTTTTGATCTAGTGAAGAGATTTCTATTTCCTGATGTTGATTGAGTTAAGAATCAAGTTGGAAGCTAGGGTTTCGATGGAAAAGGAAAGGGGGGAAAATCGCATCAGACCCCCTCTCTCCTAAAAAACCCATAATACTTATGAATTTGTGAGTCCCATATTTTTTTTTTCTTTCTCGTCTTTTATGAATTTTGAGTTTCATATGAGGTCTTATTTTCTTCTTAATTTCATGTTAGGGTCTTGTTTTTATAATATATTTCATGTAAGGTCCTTATATCAATTAAATTGATATTAATTTTTTCCGTTAATACATACATAAACTAATAAAATAATTTAAATCTATAATTAAAATGAAAATTTAATATTATAATCTATTGGATTTATACTAATATGTTCAAAATAACTACCATAAATATTCTTACTTATACCTTTGTTGGTAACACATAATTAATGTACGATGAATTATCATCTTCACCACTTTTTGGTGTTATCCAGTGTCGTTGTGGATGTTATTAACGGACTTCTATGGACTCTGCATTGGACCGAAAAAAGGTGAACATGATAAGATATTGTCTGAAACTAACTCAGTTTTTCTCAACATTTATGTTTTTTTTATACTGAAAAAATGGTTAAGCTAAAAAAAATGAGGGAGTGCCCTTTCCTCCTTTACCATCTTCAAATTTCCTACGAAATTTCATAACAGATAATAACATGAACTGTTAGAAAATGGAAATGTCAAATTCTTTTGAGCACAGGTAGATTCTTAAATCTAGGAAATTAGGTACGTTATAAGTTAGTGAAAATACAATCCAGAAATATTATTTTTCCTTTTTTCTATCAAAAAAGGTTTATCATTCTTTTTATTAATGATCATTCTAAAGTTTGTAGAAGTCGACGCATAGTATATAAGATCTATCTACAAGTTTGTAAAGTAGAAAATGTAGACCAATGGAACATTGAGTCTTCTGTCCAGTTCCTCTAGAAAATAAAAATATATGCATCAGGCCGAAGACCAAATATTGTGTTCCTCTTTGTGAAAAAGACATGCTAAATAGATTTAGATACAATGTTCAATATTTTCATGTTTGAACTCCATATTCATTATTATTTTAACTCCAAGTTAAATTCACGCATTCTAACAAAATACATTTTTACCAAGGTTTCCGACTTAAAACAAAAAAAAAATTAATTCTTAGCACATGATAGGGGAACCAAATTAATTTGGCAAGAATTTCCTCCCATTTTTCCAAAAAATATAAAGGATTAATTCTATTATGCTACCTGAAGTTAGCGAACACACCAAAATAATCCCCTAAAGATAACCATCAAAGTAACGGTCTACACCACATTTCCAACATTTAAGTTAACTTCAAACTTCCCTTTTCTCTTTCTTTTTACTCTTTATTTTGAATCAATTTACTTTTCTTATCATAAACCCTATCACAAATGGTTTGCTGGTTATTGGCGTGTTTGTCTCTCTGTATCTCCCTCTATCTCTCTTTCTCTTTCCCTGTCTTATCTCTATTCTCTATTGAGCGCGGCTAAGGACACCTAACATTTGTACTATAAGCGGACAACTCTATTAGCATCCACATTATGGTAACTAATGATCAAAGACTTTCTAGTAACTAATGATCTCTTTCTCTAGATCTCTATCTTCAATAACATTCGGAAAAACCTTTCTCTTTCGTTCCTCTCTATTTCTCCTTTATAATATTTTAGATTGATTCCAATAAACCTTTCTCTCTCGCTTCCTTTCCATTCTCCTTCATCTAATAGTCAGACGAAATCAATAACTCAATTTTGTGGAAGAAAATAAAAAAAGAACTGAAAATTTCGACTTTGGAGATAAAAACGAAAAAGGAGCAGAAGAAATATAAAGTCTTGACAATCGAGACACTCTTATATAAGAAGGACATTTTTGTAGCAAAACAAAGAAATATCATTTGAACAATCGGGTATATATATAAAGTAGGTTGAAAAGTGAATTTTTGTAGCGAAACAAAGAAATATCATTTGAATAATAGATTATACAAAACAGGTTGAAAAGTGTTGATTAGGACAGACATAGAGATAAATCTAGCCATCCATCCTAAATTAGCACTAACATCAACCTTTAGGTTTTACTAGAATCGTTCAACATGATCTCTCTTTCTCTTCCTTTTATTAAAGCTTATTAAGACCTTATTTTCCCTTCCTTCCTTTTCCTCATTTTTCTTCATTTGCTGAAGTGTAACACCCCTCCTCTTCTTCGAGTCAATTATATATAGACGAGTAAGAAATTGTATAGAATTATGATTTCGGTTTTACCCCCTCACATGTCTTCTTCATCTTCATGTTACAGTTGCCTCAACTCCTCCTCTCCCCTAAAACCCTAATGCCCATTTCCTCTATTTCCACATTCAATTCTTCATTTACTCTCTCCATTAATCCTCTATTATGGGTTACAAAGTCGCGTCAGTTGAGAGGTTGTCTTGAATGTCAGAATGTATAAACTAAAGAGAAGAGGAAAGTTTGGGTGTCGCTTTTCCGGAAAGAAATTGAAGAGGATTTCTTCGTCGTGAGTAGATTGAAACTTTCGAGACCCAAGAACAAATCAAACAATGTTTAGTTATCTGGTATTGATCATCTCTGTCTTTTTGTCTGTTCAGTTCTAATTCATCTTTTATGAATAATTGCATAAAGTTTTTCCCTGGATTATGGCCATAGCTCATTTTGTTGTGAGGTTGTTCATTTCATTTCTAAGGTTTCCATCTGTTAGAGTCTTTATATGATGTGGTTTAAAAAAAATTTGTCTTTGTTCGTCTATCCAAATCGAGAAGTCTACTCAATTATTGGAGATAACCTCTCCCTAAGTCAGAAGACAGAAAAGGTAAGGATTTCAATAATTTCATGATACATCTGTTGCCTCCTTCCTTTCTTAAGGATATAACTGTGTGTATCAAATATGTAAAGGGAACACTTCAATATCATTTGATCATCACTGAGCTCTTCAAATAATAAATAGAGTTAATTCCTATATGGCCCCCTATTTTGTGACCAGCTTCCTTTATGGCCCCCAAATTTCTGTAAATTCAAATATGGCCCCCTATTTTCATGGAAATGTCATAACCACCCTTCCTATTAATATATTTTCAAAATAAAATTAAAAATAAAAACCTAAATTCCACCTCACTTCCTTCTCCACCACTCATCTCTCTCCACGTCACCTCTCTCTCTCTCCAAGTCAGCACTCTCTTCTCCGATGAAGGTTGCCGGCCGGAAAATTTTCCGGCCGGCGACCTTCAAACTTAAAAAAAAAAAAACATTTTTTTTTTCACTCATCTCTCTCTCTCTCTCTCTAAAAATTCCGGCGAAGGGTGTTTTCCTTCGCCGGAATCTGGCCGTTCTGACTTAGAAGAGAATCAAGTGGTAAGAAAACCCCATCTTCTTCTACCGCCTTCCTACTAACTTTCCACAAAAATATTGAAATTGAAACAACAACACTTTCCCTTCACTAAATATCTTGAAACAAAAGCATCAACTACCACTTAGAAACTGATCAAATGAGGACTAGATGTTAATAAGTCCATTCCTGAGGTAATCTCATCTCAGGGTGGTTTATCACTGGTTGTGGACGTTGTTCATTGCGTCTCTGTTGAGAGAGAATAATGTTGTTTCGATTCATCATTGCATCTGTAATAATATGATCCAGAATGAACATATAAGATTAAATATAAAACCCAGATCTAGATTTAAAAAAATTAACATAAGATGAAAAGGGGGGAATGGTATCATACCATGATCAAGAGAATAAGAACTGGGAAAGCGTTGATGAGTTGAAGAACCCATGTCGTCAAAGTTTAAGTTTAGGGCTTGAACTACTCTTGCTGGAAGAAGAACGGTTGCACAAGCTGTTTTCAGAGTTAAAAGTTAGTAATAAAACAAACAATAAAAGATTAAAATGCAAAATAAAAGGAAACCCATTTAAGAACACAAGTAAAGAAAATGAGGGTAACTAACCAGATTTCTTGCGGGGTTCAGATGATTGACCAATCCGGCGAGGTAAGAAAACCCCTGTTCCACTTGATTCTCTTCTAGTACCAGGTGCTCCAAAAAACACTGCCCTCATTCCAGAACCAGATCTGGTCTTCAACAGACCAGATTTCGGCGAAGGGAAACCCCCTTGGCCGGAATTTTTAGAGAGAGAGAGAGATGAGTGAAAAAAAAAAACAATTTTTTTTTTAAGTTTGAAGGTCGCCGGTCGGAAAATTTTTCGGCAACCTTCATTGGAGAAGAGAGTGCTGACTTGGAGAGAGAGAGAGAGGTGACGTGGAGAGAGATGAGTGGTGGAGAAGGAAGTGAGGTGGAATTTAGGTTTTTGTTTTTAATTTTATTTTGAAAATATATTAATGGGAAGGGTAGTTATGACATTTCCATGAAAATAGGGGGCCATATTTGAATTTACAGAAATTTGGGGCCCTTAAAGGAAGCTGGTCACAAAGTAGGGGGCCATATAGGAATTAACTCTAATAAATAATACTCTTCTTCCC
Source organism: Eschscholzia californica subsp. californica (assembly GCA_002897215.1). Lineage (NCBI taxonomy): Eukaryota > Viridiplantae > Streptophyta > Magnoliopsida > Ranunculales > Papaveraceae > Eschscholzia > Eschscholzia californica. The sequence continues at coordinate 22,769 of BEHA01050438.1, read as the reverse complement.
TTTGGAATGTTTGTTGAACAGAAAGTAAAACACATGAAGGACTCGATGGGAACATAAAGTTCAGTATAAGTTAGCATCTAAAGTGATGTTCTAATTCTTTATTGTGTTTGTTTTTTTCAAGCAAAAGATACACACTCAATTTTATCTTATTTTCTGTTTATTAAAGTGTGGTTGTTAAACGAATGAAGAAAACCTTGTATTGATTTTAGAGATATTACAATATATAGACAAACTTAGAGAAGTTTGTTAGGGTTGTTAGAGACGGTTATTAGGTTGTTACAAGTCTTGATCTAGTGTGACAGACCACACTTTATCTAAAATACAACACATATATTTACACCTCTTCTACACTTTCTTTACACCTTAGATACACCATGACCACCATTGACCTCTGTTGACTATTACCCCCCCTCAAGATGAAAGAGGCTAGGAGACACTTTCAACTTGTTCTTGAGCTCAAGAAATCGAGGAGATGGAAGTGCTTTGGTGAATATATCAGCAGGCTGAGCTACTGACTTGATATAGTGCACTTTGATTCGACCAGATGATACAAGTTCTCGAATAAAATGAAAATCTATAGCAAGATGTTTCATTTTAGAGTGAAACACTGGATTAGAAGCAAGGGAAATAGCTGAAATGTTATCACACCAGAGTGTGGGAGGAAATTGAAGAAAAACATGAAGTTCATGAAGAAGAGAACACACCCAAACTGATTCAGCAGCACATTGAGCTAAGCTGCGATATTCTGCCTCAGTAGAGGACCTAGAGACACTTGATTGCTTCTTGGCAGACCAAGATACTGGATTGGAACCAAGATATAGGATATAACCACCAGTAGACTTGCTTGTTGAAAGATCACCAGCCCATTCAACATCTGAATACCCAGTGAGAGATAAATCACCTTTGGTAAAACACAATCCTTGATCTAAAGTACCCTTTAGATATCTAAGAATCCTCTTGACAGCAGCTAAATGTAATTCAGTTGGAGAATGCATATGTTGGCAGACTTGACTCACAGCAAAGCATATATCAGGTCTAGTCCATGTTAAGTATTGGAGTGCTCCCACTAAGGACCTAAAAGAAGTAGGATCTGAAAGTAAGGGACTGTCATTAGGTGTGAGTTTTGAACCAGTAGCAGCAGGAGAGGAAGAAGGTTTAGCACCAATCATGTCACTCTTCTTTAACAGATCCAAAATATACTTAGTTTGAGTAAGAGTTAGACTAGAAGGATCTCTTTTGACTTCTAATCCCAAAAAGTAATGTAAATCTCCAAGATCTTTCATGGAGAAGGAAGAGCCAAGTTGTTCAATGAGATGCTTGCAAGCAGAAGGAGATGACCCAGTAACAAGAATGTCATCTACATAGATTAACACAATAGTAATAATACCTTGGCAAAAACTAACAAACAAGGAAGAGTCTGAGGAGGAAGTAGTGAACCCCAGACCTAGCAATGCATCCATTAAGGCTTCATACCAAGCTCTAGGAGCTTGTTTAAGCCCATATAGTGACTTGTGAAGTTTACACACATAGTCTGGATGATTTGTATCATGAAAACCAGATGGCTGAACCATATAAACCTCTTCCTTAAGTTGGCCATGAAGAAAAGCATTACTAACATCCAACTGTCTAATAGGCCAATTATGATGAACTGCTAGGGATAGAATTATTCTAATGGTTGTTGGTTTTGCAACAGGACTAAAGGTTTCAGAGAAATCAACACCCTCCTTCTGATGAAACCCCTTAGCAACCAACCTAGTTTTATACCTTTCTATTGAACCATCTGAATTTTGTTTAATTTTGAAGACCCATTTACACCCTACTAAGTTTTGAGAGGGATTAGGTGGAACTAAAGTCCATGTACCTGCCTTTTGAAGAGCATCAAATTCAGCCTGCATAGCCTCCTTCCAATGAGGAACTTTATTAGCTTGTATGAAACAAGTTGGAGTTTCAGGAAAAGATTGTGATAGTAGGGCTAAGGGAATTGGGTGTTTAGTAGCTTGGAGTATTTTGGGTTTAAAGATACCAGCCTTAGACCTTGTTACCATGGGATGAGCATTAGAAGTTAATTCAGGAGTTGGGACATTAGGTTCAGGATATGAGTCATTAGGTGCAGGAGATGAGTCATTAGGTGCAGGAGAAGAATGAGGCTCAGGAGATGGGACATTGGAACTAGGAGAGGAAGTTGGCTCAGGAGATGAGACACTAGGTGCAGGAGAAGGATGGGGCTCAGGGGATGAGATATTAGGTGCAGGAGTAGGTTGTGTTGGATTACATGGGATAGGATGGGAAACACCTAACATTGGGTTTGGTGGTAAAGAAATAGTACTCATAGAAGGAGCAGGAGCTTTAGGAGTATAATTAGGAGACTTAGACATAGGATAAGATGTTTCATCAAATGTAACATGTCTAGAGGTATAGATTCTATTTGTTTTAGGATCAAAACATTTGTATCCTTTCTGTGTTGGACAATATCCCAAAAAGATGCAAGGAATACTTCTAGGTTCCAACTTATGATTTGTATAAGGTTTCAGCCATGGGTAGCAAGCACACCCAAAAGACCTAAGAACTGAGTAATCAGGAGTAACACCATAGAGCTTCTCAAGAGGACTTAGAAACTCAATGGACCTAGTAGGAAGTCTGTTTATCAAGTAATTAGCAGTGAGAAGGGCTTCACACCAGAAAGAAGAAGGAAGAGAAGCTTGTATTAACAGGGTTCTAGTTATGTCAATGAGATGTCTATGCTTAACTTCAGCAACACCATTTTGTTCTGGTGTATGAGGACAAGTGGTCTGATGAAGAATACCATGTGAAGCTAATAAGTATTTGAGTTCTTTGTGAAGGAACTCTCCACCATTATCTGTCCTTATAGTATCTATCTTGCAGAGAAAATGATTCTCAATTCTAGCTTTGAATTCAAGAAAAACATGTCTGAAATCAGACTTAGATGTAAGAGGAAAAACCCAGCAATATTTACTCCAATCATCAATCACATTCACATAGTACTTAAAACCAGAAAATGAAGGTTCATTAGTAGGACCCCATACATCCATGTGTAGTAACTCAAATGGTCTAGAAGAAGAAGAAGAAGATAATGAAAAAGGCAGCTTAGTACTTCTTCCTAATTGACAATCTTCACAGAACATAGGTTTATTACAAGAATCAGAAAAAGATAGACTGTGCTTTATTCTTTGAATAGATTGAAAGGAAGGATGTCCAAGCCTTTTGTGCCAAATTGTAGATGAAGCTGTGGTTTGAAGAGCTTGAACAGGAGGAGATTTTGAAATTTGAATAGGAATTGGATAAAGACCATCCTTAACTGGTCCTTGGAAAAGCATCTTCTGTGATTGAAGATCCTTCACAAGAAATTTATCAGGGTCAAAAGTAACAGAAACACCATTATCTTTAGTGAATTTATGAATTGACAAAAGGTTATGAGAAGCTTGTGGAACATGAAGAATGCCATTTAAAGTAAAGTCATGTTTATTAACTTGAAAAGAAGAATTACCAATGTGAGAGATGCACATACCTTGACCACTAGCAGTATTCACAGTAGCATGACCACCATAGGATGAGGTTGAAGCAACATTAGACAAATCAGGTGTGATATGATCAGAGGCTCCAGTATCAGCATACCAGGGATTGAACCCATTAATGTTTGTTGTAGCAAGCATAGCTGATATGTTTCTTGGGGGATTCTTTCCTTGAATGGAGAAGTTCATTCTATGATAACACTCATAGGCACCGTGTCCTAATTTGTTGCATATTTGACATCTAGTAGGTGGCTTATCAGAAAAAGGATTGACTGAATTGCCTGAACTGTGCTGATTTTTGTGTGAATTTGCATTTGGATTTGGCTGATTTGGCTTAGATTGTGGATGTGAGTAAGATTGAAAATTACCACGACCACTACCTCTTCCTTGAGGTTTCTTATTATCATAGTAAACTCTAGATGAGCTATTTTGATTAGATGAGACTAGAAATGCTTGACTAACTGAATTAGAGGTACTCTTGATCCTATCCGAAACAGTAATTTCTTCACTAACAAGAAGATTATGTAATTCATTAATAGTAACAGGAGGATGTCTTACTCTTATAGCAGCAGAGAAGGCATCAAATTCAGATGGAAGACCTCTTAGCATAGTAATAATAACTTCATTTTTAGAACAAGGAGAACCAGCTGCTGCAAGACCATCAGTGATCTTCTTAATTTGACCTAGATACTCTGAAACTGATTGATTTCCTTTAGTTATTTCTCTTAATTTGTTCTGTAACTGAAGAACATGAGCAGTAGAAGAGGATGAGAAGTTTTCTTCAAGACTTAACCATAGATCTCTTGAAGTAGTTATACCAACAACATATGGAATTATTGAGTCTGAAAGCGTTGAATTCAACCAAATTAGAAGAGATTGATCCTCTTCGATCCATTCAATATATGATGAACTAACAGTTGTAGAATCATCATCAACAAATTGAGAGGGACACGGTCTTGTGCCTTCGACCAAATCAAGAACTTTGTATTTCTTGAGTATAGGGAGAAATAGGGATTTCCAGGCGATGTAATTATCACCTTGGAGCTTAATTGGTATAGCATTAGCCATTGAATTGATTGGGACTAACAATCTATGACGACAAAATTTTGGACTAAAAATGAAGATGCCACGTAGCAGGTGTTTGATTTTTTTTTTTAACACTTAAATTGTAAATTGTACAGTATGTCGTTTGTTTTCCATCACTTTCAAAAGTAATCGTCTATTTTGACCTTAAAGTATTTAAACGTTAGCACTTAGCGGTTTGTGTTTTTAATCAAAAGAAACAAGTAAAATTTATGTATATTTATACTTTTTGATCATTATATAAGCTATACATGAAACCAAGTTACCAAGGGGGGAGCTTGCAAGTTGCTGAAAGTCCTTAGTCCGGTGCAATCGGACTAAAAAACGGGTATGGATTCGGGTGTGTAGCCGGTGCAAAGCTGCCACCCCAACCCACCCATATTTTCCTAACCATATGGGCGAGTACTATCTGTTAGCGGGCATAGGGTCCCTATAGTAACAACGGGTCACGGATACCCGCAGGCAGGTTCGGGCCCGCAAGACTTTTGCCCACCTAGCATTTCCCCTTCAAATATGTTACCTTGTTAATCTCAAATATTGTCTTTATTCTTGTTTGTATTTTTCCTAATTTCACATCTACAAGTCCAAGCAAATGATTTAAATACAGAAAATAATATACTTGGACCATGGTTGGCTTGACTCTTGAGAACCAGGTCAAGGTCTTTTGCTAACAAAGTTAGAATTTTTGTGGAGTCCGACCAAGTAGTAACTATGACAAGCCACCCCATCTTATAAAGATTGAACTAAATTAGTGGTGGGACAGAGTATCACGGCCGACAACAAGAGACTCGTACATTAATGACGCATATTAATGATGTATATTTGTTTCACTATTTTGTTTCTACCGATTTAACATCTTTTTACTATGTTTCTCTTTTCCGTATTTCTAATTATGTAAAGTTTCAATTTATACAAACTTATAAATACTTGTTCCATCTTTTTAGTATGTTTCTCTTTTCTGTATTTCTAATCATGTAAAGTTTTCACCTTGTACAAACTTATACTCTTGAAGTTTTCCTCTACTCTCCCCCTATAAAGTATGTGTATTTGAACCAAAACTGATTATGTACTAATCCAAATTAAGTAGTGAAAAGGGTTTAACAATTTAAATGGCCAAACTTCAACAAATACACAATTTTATGTTCATATTAATGGTAATCCTTCATATTCTTTCTCATGAATCTTGTGAAGGAAGAATAGTTAACAAAGCGATAATCAAGACAATTAAGGTACTAAATGTTTATTTGTTGGGTGTTTAATCAATTACTTAGTTGTACCTATTTCAGTTTAATCATAATACATCACTTCTGCATCTTGACAGGCCAAAGATGGTGAAATTATCGATTGTTACGATATGTATAAACAACCAGCATTTAAGCATCCTTTGCTTCGTAATCATATCATTCAGGTTTTTTATTCTAACAATTAATTATCACTTATTCTTTAGTGCGTAAGAAAAAAAAACTGTCATATATTTCAAATTTTATATTAATAATATAATCTTTTATTATTTATTGGATTTCTTTTGTTGAACTTATGATTTATTGGATTTGTTGTTATAAAACAGATGACACCGAGTTCATATCCAGACGGGTTTACAATGGAAGATTTTCAAAGTGAGGTTAAACAAACATGGCACCAACAGGGACGATGTCCCGAAGGAACGGTTCCTATTAGAAGAACTATATTATATAACAATGGTCAAAAGCCTCGAAGGATGAATAGCACGTTTACCAAATTGGAGAGTTCACCTACACAGGGGCACGAGGTAATAATCCAAAGGCTGCGGCTTTAGAAATAAAGAAAAATCTTCGGAAATAAACATGACGGACCTTAATTTTAAGCGGCGGCCTAATCTTAAATGGGCATTGACTTATGTTACTTGATTAAATTCTTAATAACTAAATTAATTAGTTTTCTTATGGAACTACTAAAAGTGTGGTATATATGACAGACCCCTATAATTTTAGGCCCTGCTTTGGGAAATTAAGACTTAGTCCATCAAGATTGACTTAGGAGATATTTTTATTTTGTAGCCAGATAATAAATTTTGACACTAGAACTCTCAATTTCTTAGTGATATGACATTGATACATCATAAAAATGTAATAAGATTGCTATGGAAACAACACAAGATCCTTAAAAGTCATAAAACAGTCGTTATAGATATTCGAGATCTTCTTTAATTTATTTTATTTACACCTATGATTTCTCAAGTCAAATTTGAATTAATTAGAAGTGGTGAACTTACATGTAGTATGCAATAGTGGACGTGATGGGAGAAGCATATTACGGAGGAGTTGCCAATATTAATGTTTGGAAACCTAATGTAGGAGAAAGTTCAGAAGAAAGTATCTCACAGATATGGATCACTGCCGGTGGAGGCAACAACATGAATACTATAGAGGCTGGATGGATAGTAACTCCCTAAACCCTAATCTATCTCCACATTGTATTATCTTGTATATTAACTTGTCAATTGTCTTAGGTTAATCCAATACTGTATGGCGATTACAGGGCACGGTTCTTTTTGTATTGGACGGTAAGTAAAACAAAACTCCTTCACTCCCAAAACAAATTTAATTTATGGTGGTATAAGAAGCTAGAAACATTTGTCTAGAATGAGAAATGAAAGAAAGGGTAAGAAGTTAGAGACGTGACAACAACCCTTAGTTGAAGTAGTAAGAGGTTTAGTCTTCTAATTTAGAGGTCAAAGATCCGAGACACACTGACATTTAGAAAATAAAAAAAATTAAAGATGTGGTATGTTTTGAAATTTCAGTTGCCCGTGAAAATATAATATTTGTGATTCTTTTTAGGAACGTAAGGAAAAAAACCAAACAAATCTAAATAGAATCGGGTGCTATGACATAGTTTGTTCCGTACGCGAAAAAAGTTTATTACAAACTTTTGGAATCGGGTGCTAGAATGTCGGTTGCCTTTGTGTTCTTTTTTGTCGATCCAAAGATTCATTCGAAAAACGGTTAACAAAATTAATAAAAAAAATTAGTCGTCAATTCCAATTTAAAGATCACATTAATATAGATGGTTTTTTTTATTTCAGATTGATAATTATGCAAATACCGGGTGCTACAATGTACTTTGCCCAGGATTTGTACAACGAGACAACCGATTATCTCTTGGTTTTCCTCTAGAACCATTATCCACATACAACGGGCTTCAGTACGAAGCACAAATTCAGATATGGAAGGTAATTCGATTTTAATCTCTTACTAATCTCCTTGTGAAATTATTAAACTTGCATAAGAATAAATCGAAGGATCAAACAAGTACTGAATATATAGAATTACATGAGAGGCACTTTACAAAAATATATAGAATTTCATATTCCTTTTTTTTTTGTTGAAATCATTTCATATTCCTATTTTTTTTCTTTGTTGAAAGATATTCTTATTCCTAGTCTTAAACCTTTCATACGACATGATTGACGTTCTTTATATTGTGATATGAAATAAATATTGCAGGATAAGGTAACAGGAAATTGGTGGGTCAAGTATGGAAGTGTTGTAATAGGATATTGGCCAAATTCTATATTTACATCTCTATCTACTGCAGCAGACAGAGTTATTTGGGGTGGAGAGATTGTAAATAAACAATCCAACGGTCGTCACACAACGACTCAGATGGGAAGCGGCCACTTTCCATCTGAAGGTTTCAATAAAGCGAGTTATTTTAGAAATCTCCATACGGTCGATGCAACCAATACTCTGAGAGACCCAATCGACGTTAGAAAATCGGTAACAAATCCAAATTGTTATGATTTGGCATTTGGAACCACAAACAACACCAATGCTGGTTACTATTTCTATTATGGAGGTCCTGGTTTATCCACAATTTGTCCTTGAATATCCATGAGTTATATAAACATGTGATAGGACATGGATTATAAATATGGCCGTATAACCTGTGGACTTCTAGCTCTGTGGTTGTCTACTTCCTTCAAAAATAAAAGAGAGATCTTAGATGTGATTGTCTTCTCGTATCGTATAGTATAATTTGGTATTGTGTAATTTTTATACGATATTTTTTTATGAAGGAATTTTTATACGATTGAAAACATAAATTATGTTTGTGTTCCATCTATATGAAGTCTCCAAATCATATGATATAATGTTGACTACACGTCATGTACTAAAACGTAATACCCCTTCGAAAAAATTTGGTGGAATAAATATCAACTAGACAATAGAACATCATGAATTGCCTAGTATATCATGTAATAGTGCACCACTAGTTGTTGTTTTGTTTGCGATCTTACAATTTAGTTGTTGGTTTTGTGATGTCGTTCATACACCCTAGTACTCAACAACAATTTTTTTACTCTCAACTTCTATATGTCAATGAAATTTTGGACTAAAAGTAGTAAATGATATCAATTGTAAATTACATATAATTTTTTTTCTTTTTTACATAAATCAGCAGACTTTAAGAGACCTGAACCCAACTACAAGCAATCAAGACAAGGCAAGAACGCCGAAAACAAGAAGTCCCGGCCCTAAGACATACAAACAAATAAAACAAAAAAGAGAAAACACTAAACAACCAAGCAAAAACTGCTACAATTTTATCGCACTCTTTGTCTCACAATGCCTTGCTGCTCATCTCGAATAATGTGTTGGAATTCCATGCCAAGGTCCCATGGTGGCCGAATATAGTTTGTTTTCTATCGCTATTAAGAGTAATTGTCTGTTTTGACCTTAAAGTATTTAAACGTCCCCCCGAATAGCAGACCCAAGAAGAATATTGGGGGGCTCACAATTTTATGCCGGGGACTATTAGAAATAGGGCGGCGACTGCTGTCTTTCCCTTCTCTAACCTAAATTCGCGCTCATTTCATTTCAGTGAGAGATAGAGAGAGAAAAAAAGAGAGTTTTTTCTTCAATGGCGTTTTTACTAAAATCCATCATAAAATCATCTTCTCTCTCTTCTTCTTCTTCTTCTCACTTAAAATCATCAATAATTTCTCTTCAATCTCGTTCATTTGTCAAAGTTTCAGCAAAAGAACAAAAGGGAAAAGAAAAACAACTGAAAGAAGAAAAAGTGACAACACCAGAAGTGGAACCTGATTACTCAGATGACCTAGTTTCTGGAATAAGTCGACCATTAGCTGATATTCTCAAAGAACTTAACAAAAGAGTACCTGATTCACTCATCAAAATCCGTTCTGAAGATGGGTTTTCCATGAAATACGTTCCTTGGTAAAACACCAACTCTTTATCTTCTTCTTTCTTTGCACTTGTTATGATCTTCACATTGTTTATATTACCTAATTTGAGAACTCCCCCAATAGATTGATATGTTGTTTAAACCCTAGACTGAACAAGAAGAAGTGAAAAGATGAGATAGAGGGAAATTTTAGGGCTTTCAGTTTGAAAATCCCTTCAAGTAAGGAAAATGAATGCTTTTTTGAGAGTGATTAATTCATGAGACCACCATTGGTTTTGTTCTTGAGCCCTAAAAAATTATAGGTCAACTTCGAAGTAATTTATAGAGTTTTCCTTTTGCCTCACTCTCATCTTGAACTACTTTTTATAAAACTAGTAGTTGCTAAATTTGGGCATGATAAAAAAAAAATTGGAAGAGGGTTTGTTAAACCTCTAGATTTTCTGATTGGCAGTTCATTTCTTGTTCAAGTTTAGTTGGCAAAGGAGCTAGAATTTGGAGAAAATATATCAATGAAAGCGCATCTTCCCCATTTTCTTAGATCGCATTCAAATTTCAAATCAAAATATAGGGTTCCAGAGTATATTACACTGTTGTAGAACATATTCGCAATGTTTAGTTTGTTACACGGACGATGTAACCTGAGTACATGTTTGGTTCTATTATCTGGTATTTTGGTTTATTTTTATTTTTGTATATACATATACAAATTAGGGATATGCTACAATCTCCTAGAGTTGAGTCTAGGTCTCACAAATTTGTATATCTGGTAGTTTGTTACACGGATGTGTAAGCTGTTGAAACCAAATACGAAGTACGGAAATAAATAATCATGTGTGGATAAGGAACATATTGCTCTTATTGTTTTGAAAACAAACCACCCTGACAGTCTTCTAGGTACCAGATTCACAGAAATACATGCTTAACCACATCAAGATAGTACTGGTGTTTGACTAAGCAGCAACTCGTGAACAACCAACCAGCTGGAATATGGTCTGGACTCTCGAGACGATCTTATATTCAGTATATAAATAGTTATTCAATGAGTAGATACCCATAGTTAGTTATGTGATGACCTTAATTTGTATCTCCAATCTGTTGTCTCTTTTAGATACAACAAACAAGAAATTGCCATAATCATAAACATTCTGCCAGGTTCCTGTAATATTGAACATCCCCATCATTTTTTTCTTCAACTTCAATCGTTGAGTAAAATCTTTGTTAAGCTAGGTAAAGGTGAGTCTTGTTCACAATAGTTTGGTTTTGCAAGAGTTTATGGGAAGAAGTTTCAATATTTTGTCAATGTTGGTTCATCAGTCTCTCGGTTCAGATTTGATGCCCATCTTCGTCCACTTATAATTCATGGACCTGATTATCATGTTTTTGATCTTCTAAACATTTAATCAAGGAGTAGTAGATTGAGTTCATTTTAATCATTTAAATACTTGGACACTAGCAAGAAGCTCATCTTAGGTTCTTGGACACAAATCGTCTTCTAGTTTCAATGTGTACTATGTGTTTGTTATATTTTCTTGCTTACCGATCATCTATCTTTTGTTTTTTGCAGGCATATTGTGAATAGAATCATGAACTTACATGCTCCAGGTATGGTTGAGAATATTACGTTCCAGTAAAACTCTTTCTCACAAATACAAGTTCTGTCACTATTTCGAAATTTGCAATTTTATATTCTATTTCTCTGTGCTTTTAGAATGGTCCGGTGAGGTTCGGAGCATCACTTATTCTGCTGACGGGAAATCTGTATCTGTTGTATATCGTGTTACAATTTATGGGATTGACGCCGAGGTATGGCTTTCATTCTATTCAATATTGATATATCTGTCGGGTGCATGTATGGTATGTTGAAACTGATTTGTGGTTAACAATTGAAGTACGATAAGTTATCTAATGATTCTAATTTCTAACCAATGAGAAGATGATGGCAACCAACATCTTTTATTTCAATAAAGATAGAATTTTAGTTGTATCGTGTTCCTACTTATCTGAGTTTCCATGCTATACTCACCTTCTCAATTTTGACAAGTAATCGGGTTATTTTTAATGTTAGTGGAAGTGGGTCAAAATGAATATATCTAAATTCTGGAGCATCTTGCGTTTTCAACTTCTAATTGAGTGAGAACATATCTTTTACTCTTACTTTAATGGTCTCTGCTGTCTGGAAATGCTGCTCTGGGACATGAAGAAAATATTGTGGGTCAATACAATCTG
>BEHA01050437.1:212260-236803 GCA_002897215.1 Eschscholzia californica subsp. californica | reverse complement strand
CTCCTCTGCGATGGTCGTTTTTCTCTCGGTCTTCTCCTTACCTTTCCCGGGCTCCTTACCCATGTTTGAAAGACGCACAAACTCTTCTTGATATTCATATTAGGACCCCGTATGTCGTAATTTTGCTAGTCCAGCCCCTACATCTTATACGTCGTTCTTCCGAAGTGATCTACAACCGCTTCGACAAACTATTCCCCATGTACGAATATAGTTACCTCGTTTAGCCCCTCGATGCCATTGTAATGCTTTTCCATCCAAGTAACTGATTGCAAACTGAATCTTTTGGTTTTGGTGCAGTGTCATACAACTCAAAATATTGTTCAGCTTGAAAAATTCATCCTTCCACATCTGATCCGTTAAACCGTGTAAAGTATAACATTTCACCTTTAAAACGATTAGCTCTTTGAGACACAATATCTCTATTGTCGACCAATCTTCTCAATCAATAATGATTGATTTACCGCCATCTCAACCATCTTCTTTGCCAATTCACCTAATTGCTTCTACATTATTTTTTTCGAGTTTGTATCACAAACGAGGTTCTCTAATGAAGACAAAAGTAATGCGAAAGCGAATGATAAAAGTGTACTCTGATACCAATTGATAAGAATCTAAGTCCTTCTCTAGGCCGAGCAAAGATAAACGTAATACTAATAGAAAATTTTATTAATAACTTCAAGATTCATCTCCCTAACTACTTTGAACTCAGCCATATATATAGGCTATAACCAGACAAATTAGACTCTAACTAGGACTCCTAATTAGATTCCAGCTAGGATTCAATATTTAGAAATATGGAAACTCCTAAATTACTTATAACCTCTAAAATATAGAAACTCCTAATATTAAATAACTATAAAATATCTTTCAAAATACCTAATTTAGATATAGAGAATATCTTTCTCTATCACACAAACTCTGAATGACATTGGAACGAGGAAATATGACCAGCCAAGGAGTTGTGAGAAAGATCTAGCATTGTCACAGTAGGTACACGAGGTAGTGGGCCATTAAAATGGTTGGAACTCAAGATAACAAACAAGGAACTCAAGAAATAACTTGTTTTGAAGAACTTTGGCAATTCTCTAGTGAGTCGATTGTGGCCTAGATTTAAATTGTCCATTCGTGAAGACATGAACCAGAACCAAGCAGGAAATGTGCCTGTAATTGTTGTGTTAGATAAATTAATATCCTTCAATTTCTTTTATGTTTTTAATCATTGGGGAAATCGAGATCCTACGTGACAATTTCTGCAAATTAATTGTTCTAGTTGAAGAGGAGGCTTCCTAGCAGAGCTCAACTTCAAATCAACTGAATCAATATCTAAAACTTTTTCTTTTGAATAATTTGATTAATTAGAAAAGGGAGAGGGAAATACAACGAGCCTAAGAGGCAAAAGACAAAGAAAAAGGAAGCACTAAAACAACATTAAAGAGAAAAATAAAAGCTTCCCAACAATGCACCATACTAACAAAAGAGATGGTCTTTGCCCAACCCATCTTTCTACTCCAATGATAGATAAGGCATATAGCTGAGAATAAGATCTTGTTGGCCGAGGGAGCTTTCTCTCGAAAGATGGCGTCGTTTCTACAAGACCAAATTGACCAGGCCATGGCCTTCGGAATCAAGCTAGGCATGGCCTTCTTCATTGGGCTGCCTTTCAGCCCCTTCCACACCAAAAGGAGAGCCTCGACCGTGTTCGGAAAGACCCAATAAATATCCATGCTCTTGATGAACTTAATCCAAGCCTCGTAGGAGACTATACAAAAGATGAATAGATGGGAACCTGATTCTTCTGAGGCTCCACAAAGAGGACACCTGTTAGGGGTCATGAGACCTCGTTTTCTCAGAAAATCAACCGTTGGGACTTTTCCGAGAACAGTAGCCCAAAGGAAAAGACTCATTCTCAAAGGGATATCATTCTTCCAAATAACAACAAAAAACGATGGAAGGAATGGTGATGTCCTGATGTAAAAGGGAGTATGTGGCCTTAACTGATAAATCTGAAAAATGAGGGGAAATCCAAGCTCTAGAGTCGTCCTGCTCTGAGATAACTATCTGGTTAAGGGAATCCAATAGATCGTTGGCATCACCTAGCTCCCAATCATACAACTGCCTTCTCAGTTCCATGATCCAAGACCTAATTGAAGACTCAAAGAACTCGTGCATTGAACAGTCCTTAATTACCAGTCGAGAGGTTGAAAATGGAGGTGTAGCAATCCTTAAGGGGGAATCCTTAAACCAAATGTCATACCAAAAACTAGTATACTTACCATTCCCAACCTTAATCTTTGTCAGGGCTTTGAAGTTACTCCATCGGTTAAAAATCCCTTTCCATACCAAGGTACCATAAGACTCTTTTGGACTTTTAGAAATGCACTCGAATTCAGCTTCACCATATTTATCAACTATAATCTTCTCCATAAGTGATCTTTCTCTAGACCGAACCTCCACAGCCACTTAGATAACAAAGCATCATTCATGATTCTCAAACTCTTAATCCCTAAACCCCCTTGAAGAATCGGTCTACACACCCATTCCCAATCCACCCTATGAATTCTCTTGGAATTATCATCATTGTCTCAAAAGAAGTCCTTAAATTTCTTCTCCACCACACCAATAACAGACACAAACATAGAGAATAAGAAGAGAAGGTAAATAGGGAGAGCAGAGAGGACTGCTTTAACAAGAGTGAGTTAACCTCCTCGCGATAAAAGCCTAGCCTTTCGCGAAGACAGTCTCTTGGATATTTTCCCCACAACCGGGTCCGACAAATGTTTCGATCTATATCCATGGCCCGGGGGTAGACCCAAATAGGAGGTAGGGAGAGAGGATTTGTCACATCCAAAGGAAGAAGCCAATATCTAACACTTTTAGTCTTTGAAGTTTGGCGAAGTTAGCTTCAGTTACAACGGCCCTGTAATTCATTATAAGAGACTACTAATGTTTCTAAATTTGAGAGATGCCCTATTGTTTCCGGCAACGATCCATTCAATTCATTTTTTTGAAAGTTTAAATCCCTTAATAATGATAATCTTCCTAAGGAAGAGGGAATTGAACCACAAAATGAGTTATCCCAGATAAAGCGCTTTTCAAGTTTCTGTAATTTCCCCAATTGCTCAGACAAAGGGCCAGAAAGGTAGTTCGAGTTAAACTCAAGTGCTTTAAACTACTGATGATACATCCAGATAAAATTACTAAATCTAGATCCATTAAGATCGCAATCTGACAAGTCTAATACTTGCAGGTTACACAAATTTCCTAATGTACTAGGTATCTATATCTCCCCTTCAAAGTTGTTAACACCTAATTGCAATCTCTTGAGTGAAGTCATATAACCAATATCTTTTGAAATCGTTCAGTGGAAATTATTAATAGTTGTTAGAAGTGACTCGAATATGGATTGATATGAAACCCGGTTTACGACCCTCCAACCCGCTTGTCTCGGCACCGAATTTTAGACCCGTTAGCAGAGTTGATTACTCAGACAGGGCTGGTATGCGAAGCAGGGCTCCGAGGCATAGCTGGACTCCGAGACAGAGCTGGAATGCGAAGTTAGGCTTATGTCGGTTATTAGTGTTAGCGTATCCGTGTAATGTCGGTTGTAGAGAGAGAGTCGGTGAAGCGGTGGGATTAGGGATTAGTGGCTATATAAACTAAACCCTAAGGAAATATCAGTAGCACAATCTCACAAAATCTCTTGTGTAACTTATTTGCTTATCATACTGAAAATCATCGCGCCGTTGTCGCCGTGGAGTAGGTCTCACCAACCGAACCACGTAAATCTCTGTGTTTTGTTTTTTATTGTTCTTTACTATTCCTATTGCTTCTGCTTGATTACTCGTATTGATCACATTAAACCCCGATTGGCATAACAATAATTAGATCGAGTTCAACAACATTTCTTATTTTGGGACTGCAAAACACTCATGTCCAATTGCAACACTTTACCATCCCAACTAGATTACATATTCTTGTCATTATAAAAATTTCCATTTTCATCTAAATCTGAACTATTTTGATATTTTAAATTTTCTCTGAAGGGCAGCACAAATGATGAATAAACTGATTTTTATCATGACAAGAATATCAAAACACTCGTGTCCAATTGCAAACTTAAAATCATAAGTTGAAAACCTTGTCATATAGGAAGTTAATAAGGGGGGTCAAATTAATATATGGAAAGACATTTGGATCCCTTGTATTAATAGTCCAATTCACAATAGTAATAACTCTAAGGGAGATTTTATAGGGCCTCCTCATTTTTGTTAAAAGGCCTCCCCATAGTGATAATTTAACAAGTAAAATGGTTCATGGGAAGGCCTTTTAACAAAATTGGGGAGGCCTTATAAAACTTCCCTAACTCTAATCTTGCCACTGTTTCGCAACTTATCACCAACAATCAATGGAACGATACTATCATCAATCAAAACTTTGATTCAACCACTAGCAATCTCATTAAATTTATCACCTCCAAAGTGGAGGCTCAGACCAAATGAAATGGACCCTTACTCTATCTGGTATTTTCTCTGTCAAATTCATGTATCAACATCTTAGTAGTAATAATACTCCTCAATCCTCCCCAACGATCAACTGGAACTTCATTTGGTCTATTCCCACAATACCACGAATTCAACTTTTTGTTTGGAAAATTTGCTTATAATCTCTACCGGTCCGTGAGCGTATCCGTAAGTATATTAGAAACAATTACACTTGTCCAACTTGTATAGAAATCGAAACTATTGAGCATGCACTACTATACTGTCGACTAGCTAAAAGTATATGGTTTCATTTTAACATTTTATCGACCAACATTCCTTCAGTCACACAATGGATTTTATCTTGGTAGAACCCGGATCAAAACAGTTACACATCCAATATATACATTTTGCTACAACCCTCTGACATATATGGAAAACCAGATGCGACCACTGCTTCCAACATACAATCAATACTACTAATGCTGTCATAAAAATGAAAATGGCATTCCCTAAAATTAGAAAGATTCAAGCAAATCCATCTACTGCGAGTTTAGCAAAATGCCAACCTCCCACTATACCTTTTATAAAAATTAATGTTGATGCATCTTTTATAAATATTGATACACTTATAGGAATCAGTCTAATTATTCACAACTCTAAATCTAAATTTATGGAAGCTAAATTCAACCACATCAAGCGCAATATCAACATTCAAGCAGACAAGCTTGCAAAATGGTCTTGAAGGAAAATAGATCGAAGACGTGAAAAAATGTTCCTTATTTTCTGGTCAATATGTATTGTAATAGTACTCTTGTGAATGAATAATATTTTATATTCCAACAAAAAAAAAATATGAGTACTCTTTATTACCTGTATTTAATTTGGTTAACGACGTACGACGACAACCTAGTGGCATTTGATAAATCTTCACAATATTGAAATTAAAATATCAAGATGCAATTCAATAGTATTTTGATGGGACTCAAATTAGTGCATTCCGAAGAGTAAACCGTGTTTCATGTTCTTGTTAAAAAAAAATTCATTGCATGGAACTTTGAGTAACGAACAAATCAAAGGTCATATATTTTTCTTTTCTAGATCAATTTTACATGTTATCTAATGAACTTCCATTATCTTGATTATTAGAATAAGGTGTAAAGAAGTGTTAAGGACCGAAGGTGCTGATAGACAAATGAGTATTGAATTTAGTTTTAGAAATCAGTTTCAAAGTTAGTTATGAATGTTCCTTAATTAACTTTGTAACAACGTTAACTAACTTTGTAACAACCTTTAACATTTAACAAACTCTAGTTAGTTGTTTCGCTCTTGTAACAGACTTTTCTTGTCTATAAACAGATTGTAACTCTACAAATAAAGTTGGGTTCTCATTATTCAATAAAGTTCGATTTCTCTATATCTCTCTATTTATCTCTCCAAAGATCTCTGTTATTAGGTTTTATTACATGGTATCAGAGCCTGGTTAAGTGACAGAAAATAACTTGAAATAACTTCTGCTTTAATTCTAACGGCAGCATCTTTTTCTTCTTCAATTACAAATTTGTATCCAAATGGTTCAATCACAAATATAACAAATTACATATCAGAAAAGATCGATGAGTCAAACTATTTGATCTGGAAGGATCAAATTGAAACCATCTTACTGATTAATGACTTGATTGGTTATTTAGATAGCTGAATAAGATCTCCGACACAGATGGTTGTAATGTAAAAGAGGATAAAGAGATAATGAATCCAGAGTATTTAGCTTGGAGGAAGTCAGACAGTTTTGTTGGATCATTCCTTAAATTAACATTCAGCCATTCCATATCTTCAGATGTTCTCAGTCTATGTGAAGAGGTATCAACCTCTGACAATGTTGATCTCGGTTGAGGCCGAGAGATAGAGAGATCGAGTGAGAGAGAGAGCTGGACTCGGTTGGAAGCCGAGAGTGAGAGAGATAGAGAAATCGTGGAGGAGTGATAGAGATGAAAGAGATCAAGTACAAAGAGTTGGTTAGTTACAGTTAACAATTGTATTCTCTTTGTATTGATGATTATTGAAGTTTACACAAGTAGTATATATAGGATTACAATGAATATAGGGTTTCCTATTCTAAATATATTACTTCTATTACTAAAGATACTAGGAATATATATTATGGAAGTTTCCATTATGTACACAAGAGAAATTGGAGGTTCGAGTTACTACTCTAAGAGAACAAATTCAACATATAAAGAAAGGAAATTCATCCATTTCTGAATACCTTAGAAAGATTAAATCTGTCCAGACTCACTAACAGCTGTAAATGATCGAATAAGTGACATAGAATTATGTTGAATTCTCTTCAAAAGACTTGGAAGAGAATATAATCCGTTCATATAGCAATTCATCAAAGAGGGAATTTAATTACTTTCTCTGAACTTTGAACAAGGCTGATTCATCATGAAGAATGGTTAAGGAGTCAAGATGGATCAGAAGACGCAAATCCTGCTTATTATGTCAAGAAGGTACCTCAAAGACATGGAGGATCTTATGTCAGATCTCAAAATCATGACAGTTCCTCATCTCAGCAACAATCTTATGGTAATTCTTCAACTCAAATGAGAAATTATCAAAATAGATTATCTAAATCATCTTCATTGCAATTGGTTTCAATTTTACTAGCATTCCTTGTAGGAGATGTCGAAGGTGGGGACATATGGAAAATAGACGTAGTTTTTGTTATTCTCAATCAGATGAAAATAATAATCTGAACAGGAATCAGACCTATATCAATAACAATTCTCAGAAGATGCTTATGAAATGGATCTTGACATGAATTCAGAATATTTCGAGTATGAAGTTTCTCATATGGCTTTTTTAGTTAATGAACAAGTGCTAGAAGAAGCTAATGATGTAAATATCAACTCAAAAGTTGAAACAACTTCAAAAGTATGGCTTGCAGATACTGGTACATCATGTCATAATGCTTCATTAATGCCACAAAGTATGAAGGTAATGCTTCAGTAATGATGTAATTAAGCATAGGGAATTCAACTCTCATAACAGCTACTCCTAATTTCAAGTTACAAAATGTATTGTTTGTTCCTGAACTGAAGAGAAATCTTCTAGCTATCTCCAGGTTCACAAAGGATAATCACTTCATTTTTAAGTTCTCTCCTATAGGATATGAAATCAGGGATCTATGGACAACTGAAATTTTAAACAAAGGACCAGGCAAAAACAATTTATAACCTATAACTCTCCAAGTTGAAGAGAATATTACTCAGGAAGCATACTTAGCTCATTGTGAATTATGTCTTGCTCTTTGGCATAACTCTAGAAATAAAGTTGAGTTCTCATTATTCAATATAATAAGATACGTTACATAAGGAGGATCGAAAATAGGAGATCCGACGGTCAAGATAAGTTGCAGAAATAATATACGTGTGTAACACGTGTATGTACGTGACGGGTCGAGAAGACGAGATCCGACGATCAAGAAGAGTTCAGAATATTGGAGATATTTGAAGATATATTGAAGATATGTGAAGATTTAGTTTCTTATATTCAGAATATCTCTTGTAACTATCTAATGGTAACATTAGATAGATTTTGTATTATTTCCTAGTTTAGTAATTAGGAACTAGGAAACCCTAAACCCTAAGTCATCTATAAATAGGAGAGGGTTCTAGGATTCAAACTTATCGAGTTATGTCTGACCAATGTAACCGATCAACTCCCACATACAATTGTATGTGGTGAATTATTAATAAATAATTATTTCTCCGTGGATGTAGGTCTTGAGTAATCGACCGAACCACGTTAAATTATCGTGTCTTTATCTTATGTTCATATCTCCGATTATTTATATAATCGTGAATTTAACACAATAAAGCTCGATTTCTCTATATCTCTCTAGTATTTATATAGCACATAATGTATGATATTTTATCCATGGTCCCCCTACTACAATGTATTGTTATCTTTTTGTACCACATTCATTTTGCATCTTTGAATATACCCGAAGCGCTGGTAGAGCGATGTCACCCCCTCTACAAATATTTATCTTCACTCCTATCTCTCCTATGTTAGGACAACAATGCGACAGAGGGGTCATCAGAGGGAGAGTCAGAAGAGAAAAGAGATATGGAAACAAGGAGAAGGAGAGAGAGTGATCCTAGCTTGTCGTCTTTACTATTAATGCGAAGGGAGGGACCTAAAAGTATTGAATAGTTTTTTGTGTCAAACAAGTAAAGAAGGTGAATATCGAGCAATCTAAGGGCCCAAAATAGCTAGGTTCTGCGAGAATGTTACCACATGGGGGAAAAGTAATCTAGTAACCAAGAATATAACGTCTAGGTCCTTTTCACATATTGTCAATTGAATTTGAGGTGGATGAACACAAATTTACCAGGCACATCATAACAATTTCTTGCAGATGGAAGTGAAGATGATCAACAGTAGTCTGAGCATTCAAAAGAGCGAAGAACGACTGTCATTGGACAACTAATGCTTCAGTTGAGGAAATTGAAGATTACGTGTAGGAAGTTGTTTGAGTATGGAAGTACTAAGTTTATAAACAAAAGAAGTGTAGAACATGTAAACCTTGGTCTTGGCAAATACTACAGTCAAGAGAACCGCGAAGTTAGAGAAATTAAACAGAAACATGGATATCAAATTCACAGGTAATGAACCCAAAGTCAAGACTTCGACCGATTAGGTTTACTCTGGTTAGATGTGGCCCCATTGGGTTTGGTTGACCCGTCTATCGGTTTTAATATATTAATTGTATAAAAATGTAATTTTTTTCTTAAAATTAACGTCAGCGAGAGAGATATAGTTGATAAAAGAACTTGTCAATTATGAATATCAAGTGTGGATGGATGATGGATTTGAAGTTTTAGAGCATTTCCAGTGAGAAACTATAAAAACTCTAATTGTCCCATGTTTCGAGTCTCAACTGGGAGTCTCTTTACTAGATGACACAATTGAAATATTCAATTTAAAAGACATCTCAAATGCAACCCTCCAAAAACTTCAAAAATTACTTTGAGTCATTTTCTAGATGGGTAATTTCCTTTGTAATATTGAGTGGAAATTGAGGTCCTCAAGAGGCTACAAACTCAAATGTTGACACATGCTAACTTATAACATTTCAGTTGCTATGTTCCCGATGAGCTGGTTACAAACAAGTCATCAAACCCGAACTAATGAAATTACAGAAAGAGTAAAGAAACCTATGACAACCTGAAGAACGAAAATCTCATTCTAATTAAGATTCGTCTGTTATTTGAATCGTTCTTACCGGTTACCATATCGATATATATTTCCAAACTACCATGTGCAAAACTTAAAGAGCTTTTGTGTCATAGAAGTAATGAACCCAAAATAAGCATGTCTCCAAGATTGCTTCCATAATAACACCCCACAGAAACCCCAAAAAACTATTACAAATCCCAATATAGCACTACTATAAAACCACTTCATCTCAAGCCAATCATCATCCTCATCTTGTTTTCCTCTACCATATTCGAGTGGTTGGTCTTGTCCATCATCATCGCAGTTGTTGAGTGGAATACCGCAGAGTTCAGGGTTGCCAACATAACTCAGTTCAGTAAAGCTTTGTAATTGGGTACTAGAAGGAATCTTCCCTGACAAGTTATTATATGACAAGTTCAAGTGATTCAGAGAATTCAAATCTGTAATGCTTTGAGGAATTACACTTGAAAGGTTGTTGCTTGAGAAATCAAGAGATTCCAATGTGCTCATCTTTCCTATTTTGGTTGGAATCTTTCCTGTAAAATGATTCTCAGATAAGTTCAAAAACCGTAACTCATGAAGTGTTGTTAGATCTTGAGGAATCTCTCCGGATAAGTGGTTTCTAGAAAGATCCATGGTTGTAACAAGTCCAAGAGTGTTACTGTACTCATATTGTCTTCCATTTGTCACGAGTGAAAAAGTTTCGTCATGTCCCCCAATGTTGATGCGAATATAGTTTATCTGTTCTTTTTGCTTCAAAGCCATGGCACTTAAATTGCTGAAACATCTTGGAATTGATCCTGATAAGTTGTTGTGAGCGATATCCAGTATTCGTAGTGAAGTAAGGTCACAAAGTGCTTCTGGAATACCACCACTGAACTTATTTAGACGCAACCTAAGAAGTATAAGCCCTGCAAAGTCAGCTCCCAGCCATGTTGATATGCTTCCACTGAATTTATTTTCACCAAGATCAATCGCTATTAAGTCGGTACAGTTTCGCAATAACTGAGGTACTTCACCGGATAAAGAGTTATTACCCAAATGCAAGGATTGTAATCTAAAGAAAGAACCAATAGAGCTTGGAACTTTTCCGGTTAACTTATTACTTTCCAAGTTTAGCAATGACAGATAGGATGAGTTAAACCAACGTTCTGGAATCTCTCCAAACAGGGCATTGTTTGAGAGATCAAGATATCGTAATGTACACATTTCGCCCAACTCTGGATGACATCGGAAAGAGGAAATAGGACCGGATAAGAAGTTGTGAGAAAGATCTAGTACTGAAACATTAGATACACTAGGTAGTGGGCCGTTAAAATAGTTGGAAGTCAAGTTAACTTCTGTAAAAGTAGAACTAAATTTCAGTAACTTTGGTAATTCTCCAGTGAGACTATTGTGGCCTAGATTCAAGTAATTCATTTGAGAAGACATGTTCCAAAACCAATTAGGAACTGTACCTGAAATTCTTGTGTTGGATAAATCAATATGGGTTAATTTTGTTTGTGTTTTTAACCATTGGGGAAATACAGATCCTATGTGACAATTTTCAAATGATAACCGTACGAGTTGAAATGGAGGTTTCCAAGCAGATCTCAACTTCAAATCAACTGAATCAATAAACAACACTTTTAGTCTTCCGAGATTGGCGAAGTTAGCTTCAGTTACAACGCCCCTTAATAATGATAATCTTTCTAAATTTGAGAGATGCCATATTGTTTCTGGCAATGATCCATTCAATTCATTTCCATCAAGGAATAAACCCCTTAATAATGATAATCTTCCTAACGACGAGGGAATTGAACCAGAAAATGAATTTCCCCAAAGAGAGAGGTATTCGAGATTTTGTAATTTCCCCAATTGCTCAGGCAAAGGGCCAGAAAGTTTGTTACTTGATAAATCCAACGACTTCAAACTACTGGTGATACATCCAGATGAATTTACCAAAAATCCAGATATATCTCCACCAAGTTTGTTCATTCTCATGTTTAATTTCTGCAAGTTGCATAGATTTCCCAAGGTATTTGGTGTCTCTCCTTCAAGCTCCAAATTACCGCTTAAAGCAAGGCTCCTGATTGAAGTCAGATAACCAATATCTTTTGAAATCGTTCCGTGGAAATGATTGTAACTTAGATCAAGTACTTCAAGTCTAGTAAGATTATATAACCATGAAGGTAATAATGAAGAATTCATATAGTTAAGAGAAAGATCGAGAATTGAAAGAGATGTAAAATTTATTTGTGAAAGAATTGGTACTATGGATGAATCTAGAATACAACCAGCAATACGTAACTCGACTAAAGATGGGAGCATGTTAATCACATGATGCCACTTATGAGTTACCTTGCTGAGGTTCAGGAGACTCATGTCAAGATGTTGGAGAGAAGAAAGATGAGAGAGCCATTGAAGATCGCTAACATCTACGTAGGTTCTACTAATATCAAGAAAATGAAGATTGGATAAGTTTCCAAGTTCCTGAGGAATAATTCCACCAAAATTTGTTCGTTGTAGATTGAGATACCTCAAATTATGGAGGGACCCCAAGAAAGAAGGTAACTGACTACCCTCAAAATTATTGAAGCTTAAGTTTAAATGACTTAAATATTTTAGTTGAAGCAGAGAAGGATTTAATTTACCACCTAGTGATTTATTGGACTTGGGGTATGACGGATATAAATAACGAACTATAGGGTAACTTTTACGGCCCTTAGGGGGTATGACTGTGACCGAAACTTTTTCCTTTGTTCAAAGCCCTCGAACAGCTTAAAAGAGTTAACTTGATAAAAGAAATGTGGAAGTTTTAACTTTTCATGAAAAAAATGTGATGCAGTATGTTAAGTATCAAATAGCACATGCTTGCAAGTTCATCCCTCTGCCTCTAATTTCTTATGTTCGTATCATTATTACCCTTATGAATTTCGGAATCGATACTCGTCGTCGTCTCTACCTTTAAGTTATTTTTTTTTGGAAAATTTACTTCTAAGTGTACATTTAGCTACATTCTAATTCTTTTCGGCGAATGTCTTTCTAGATACAAAATTTTTCAAAATATTTCAGTAGTCCACCTATCTGATCGAGACTTACAAGTATTGTGAGAGTATGATTGATTGGAGACTCTTTAAAATCTGTAGAATTTTCTGGCCCATTAAATTTTGTTATTCAATCCTTTCAATGGGTTCTATTGAACTCATTATTTTCTCATTCTAATTCTTTTAGTTGTTATTGAAGTCTTATAGTGTAAGAGGCGGTTTGGGTGATGGATGGTTTGTGAAGGAGGTTTCCAATTTTGGTTTCAAATTGGTTTTTTTTGAATTATGGCGGTTTGAATGCTCATAGGCGGTTCCAATTTGGGTTTCCAAATTGGATGGTTTCTAAATTTTGGTTTCCAAAATTTGGTTCCCCCACCGGCTTATATTATAATATAAATAGGGGGTCTTGGGTCCAATCTAACCACACCAACACAAGCAACAACAACTCTTCTTTAGAGAGCTAGAGAGAGAGCAAGAGTGAGAGAAATTTTTCATAGTTTTTTGAGCGGTGTTAAATTTCTCGGTCGTCGAAGATTTAGTATAGAAGGTTATTACTATACGGTACCATCTTGGGACGAACTTGCGGGTTGTGTGAGTCGTCTTCATCTATCCTTCAATAAAGATTTCTTGTTCGCCCGAGGACGTAGGCTTTAAAGCCGAACCTCGTAAATTCTGTTTGCATATTTAGATTTTGACTTAGCTTTTCGATTAATCTTCATAATCGGATCAATTTCTAGGATAGGTTCGATAGCTTCCGCGACTTTTAGTTATAACATATAGACTATTCAGATTTTATCTTGTGTCTTCTTCTTTATATAGAAATTTCAAAGCTAGATAGTCACCAAGACTTCTATTGATATTTATTGTAAAGTTATGAATGAGGCCAAACAGATTAAATTATTTGGATGCAAATTGACTTAGTTTGAATGAGTCCTTTCGACCACGGATAACTTTATGCACTACCTGCTAGTATCTTTTTTTGTGTTTTGACTTTCTTCCCTGCATTATCTTAAAAGAGAGTACAGACTAAAGATAAACATAACGAGGTTGAACTTATGCAATATAGTTTTTTCGCTTCTAAAAAACAATATTTGTTGAACAATCTACCTTCAAATTTGGACTGAGTGCTAGGGCAATATAAGAGCACATACATGCCAACGGTTCTTTTGTCAAAAATGGCAGAGGTGAACGGTTGTTTTGGATGCAAATTGACTTAGTTTGAATGAGACTTTTCAAAGACGACTGATGAATTTTCTGCACAACCAGTTGATATGTGGAGCTAAGTTAATAATTGAGTTGATGAATTATCTCCTAACTTATTTTAATTGTAATTTGTGTTTTTTTGTGGTTTGATTTTCTTCCTTGCATTAACTTGATAGAGAGTCGATAATACAAGTGAAGAAGAGCAAGATGCACCTTCAATATACGAGTGGCTTTAAAGTCAGTACATACTAAATTTTAAGCTATTCATTTAAACCCAACACTCATTTGAGGCGAGTGTAAGAGTAAAACCCAGCCATTATTCCCCCAAGACCAATTTCTTCGTTTGTTACAGCCTGTGTAGTTGCCCCTCAAACAACTTAACAGGGTTGAGTTGATAAGAAAACAATATGGAAGGTTTATGAAAAAAATGTGATGTTGGAATCATTATAACCAATTATGTAGCTTAGTTGTTATCCTGATGAATTTCAGAATTGACACTGGCCGTCTCCATCTTTTTTGGAAACATTATTTCTGGATGTACACTTGATCTAGAGACTAATTCTTTTGAGTGAATGAGTCTTTTGCTTGATTAATGAAACAAAAATGCTTTGTCATATTAGAGAAAAGATGCATCTCGTGATATTATTTTGGTTGGATTAAGGTTTTCAACCTGTCTCATGAAATGGTGATGATTATATGTCGAACTTGAAGAGCAAGATAGTTGATAAGATTAATGATTTTTTATTTGTCTGATTGAAGAAGTCCTTTCATACTCTGTATCAAACTCCTGCTGAAAACTTCGAAGATTTTGGTAGCCATTTTTTTTTAATGATTTTAATGAACAATCTTCATTTCTGTTTGTTTAATTAGAGCAGATGATAATTGTCTCCAATAAATAACATCTAATCTATTTCGATCAACAATTAATACTTAAATATATCCACCCAATTGTTTCCACTCATCAATTTTACTGATTCTAATCTTATCTAGAATAAACTTATACACACAAGACTATAAGAGTCGTTTTCTAGATCCGTAGTTTTCTTTGTAATATTGAGTGGAATATTGAATTCTTCGAGAGAGATATAAAATATTAAGTTTCTTTTTTGGACATGTATATTAAAATTAAATATTGATACATCAATTTGTATGGCCTTCAGGAGTATGACAGTCACCAAAGTTGTGACGGTGACAAAGTTTTTTTTTTTTTTTTTTGAGGCAGAAATATTCATTTTATTAATGATGGAGTAAAATCTAAACATCTTACATGACTTTGATTACATCACGCGGATACAAGTAAATAACATCATGATGATTTGAGAGAACACTATTACTGTCATAATTACAGATACACCTTTAAAAGGCTACCAAGACCCTTAAAGACCATTACAAAGACCTAGAGAAGATCTAAACTTTATTTATACCATAGAATCACATATTTTTTACATATGAGTAATGAAGACCACCCTTATGGATTGAATCCATAATTTCTTGGATTTCAGAGTATTGCACATCTACCATAGCAAATAGTGGAGAAGTTGGAGAATTGATGAGTCTGTGGATTGAGGTTTTGTCCTCTTTATGGAGAAATGTCAGTGCTAGTCAAGAGGCAAATTAGTATACCATTAGTCTATTGTCATAGACCAATAGGTATAACAATGATGTGCCTAAAAGGTTACCCTAAAAAGTCTCCACCCGCAAGTATTCGGACGTCAAGTAATAATTCCGGTAAGACAGGGCCAATCCACATGGACTAATTAAAATATATTCTAACCTAAACTAGCAAATAAGAATTTTAGTTTTTACTTGATGAGAATGATAATTATAAATACACGGAAATTAAATTGAACCAAATTAGAACGGAGGAATCTAAGGTTTAGGAATCCACCACATAAAATCACCTTTAAAACAAATAATTAGCTAATCAATTTTTTTTATAACTCAGAATTTCAGATAATGAACTATCTTAATTCCGGGGGATATTTTCGTTTAAAACCGATAAACCATAACAATGTAATTGTTTCGTTTTGAAAAATAGATCTCTAAACTATTGTCTATCAAGTTGTAAGTATACACCTGTCAGCAAAAAAAAAAAGTTATAAGTATACACCATCAAAGGATTTTACCTGAGTATGATGTATCAAATATTCAAATCCAAAAGCATAGACAATGAAAAAATTGTCATTAGGTCTTAGATATTAGTCGATAATGATAGGCTTAATCGAGTAATCGTTGTTTTAAGTCAACCGATCATCCAAAGAAATTTGAACCTTTCTTTGATCTTATAAATTTAGTTATTTTATAGATACAGATTAATTTAGCTCCATCAACATATAATTGGTTAATTAATATAGTTTGATTATATGGTTAATTAACATGCATAGAAGTTCTTTTTAGTCAAGATGCTTGAGTTAAGTAGTTACATACTTACATAGTAGATCAGTTATTAGGGTTTCCATTATTTCCGAGTAATGAAATGAGAAAGCTAGGCTAGGTTTTCTATTTTGAATGGTTAAAGACTACAACCATAACCCTTTTATGGTTTATACGCACTAATAGATAAGAAGTTGTAATATGAATTGTGAGAACTGAGAAGTACTGGATCATGATGAGATACATGGGATCATACCCATAAGTTGTTAAGAATTAGTTATAAGTTTGTTAGTAGTTAAAAGTCAGTTAGAGAGTTAGGTAAAGTTCTGTTTTTCCTTCTCTATATAAACTTGTACTTTCTCTTAATTCAATAATGAGAATCGAATTCAACTATGGTATCAGAGCAATTATTCCAAGCTTCCGATCATCTTCAGCCCTAAAATTTTCTCTCTCTAGAAATAAACTTTCACTGTTCTTCATTTCCTCTTCTTCTTCTTCCTCTTCGATTATCTTTTCTCATCTTCAAATCCTAAAATTCTCTTCTTCATTGTTTACTTCTTCTCTGAAAAACAATGGAATCAACGAAAATTACTTCCTTGTCAATCAACTCCATGGGAAATGCAATTCCTATCAAACTTCAAGCTGATAATTACTTAGCATGGAAATCAATGTTTCTTCCTATCCTAAAGAAATATAAGGTTCTAGATCTAATCGATGGAACTAGACCTTGTCCTGATCAATATATAGATGCAGATAAAGAAATCATAAATCAAGATTACATAGATTGGATCGATGAAGATCAAACTCTTTTGATATGGATTAATTCCACTCTTTCTGATTCAGTAGTACCTTATGTTGTTGGAACAACAACCTCAGCTCAATTATGGCGAAATCTCGAAGAATCATTTGTTACTTCTTCAACAGCTCACATCCTTCAACTTGAAAGACAATTACGAGATTGTAAGAAAGATAATGATACAATTCCTGAGTTTCTTTCAAAGATTAAACGAATTTGTGACAGTCTAGCTGCTGCTGGAAGTCCAGCATCTTCTAAAGAAGTGATAGTAAGTATTTTAAGTGGTCTTCCCTCTGAATTTGATGCTTTCTCTACTTCTATTCGAATTAGGAATCCTCCTGTTACTATTAATAAATTACACAACCTATTGTTAAGTGAAGAAATCACTTTGAATGATAAGATGAAGAAAATGAGTATCTCATTAGATAATCTTTCTTTATTAGCCTCAAATCAAGGTACAAATTTTCAGAATAAGAACAATTATTCACATAAAACTCAAGGTAATACTTCATATCATGGTTCTCAAAATCGAAATCAGTTCAACAACAACTCAGGTAGAGGTTCTGGTTATTTTCGAGGTAGAGGAGGTAGTAGTATGTATTCCAGAGGGTTTGGTAATCGCAATCAACATCAATCCTCTAATACCTCTTCTACTAATCGACCAATTTGTCAAATCTGCAACAAAGTTGGGCATACTGCTATGGAGTGTTATCATAGGCTTAATTTTTCTTATCAAGGAAGGTCACCTCCATCTAATCTTGCTGCTATGCTAGCTTCTGCTAATGTGTTTGGAAGTAATCCTTGGTTTGCTGATTCTGGAGCAACTAATCATATTACACCTGATCCCTCTCAGTTAGCTTCTTCATCTGGTTTTCATGGCACTGAGAGGATCAATGCTGCTAATGGCCAAGGTATGCTTATAACACATACTGGTAATACCTCTTTTGTTAAGAATAACAGGTGTTTTAGACTTCAAAATGTACTTAGAGTTCCTCAAGCTACTCATAATCTTTTGTCAGTACATAAATTTACAACTGATAATAACTGCTCCTTAACCTTTGATCCTCTTGGATACTATGTGAAGGACCTTCCCTCGACCAAGATCATTTTCCAAGGGCCAACTGAAGCTGGTCAGTACCCAATCTCTCTTTCTCCTAATAAATCAAGCTCAACTCATGCTCTTTCTATTCAGCCTTCTCAAGAGCATCTTTGGCACAGAAGACTTGGGCACCCTTCATTTCAATCTTTTCAAAGATTGAAACAGGCTATTCTTCCTAATAATACTCCTCTCAAACCTATTTTTTGTAATGAATGTCAATTGGGAAGGAATAAAAAGTTACCTTTTAATGTTTCTATAACAAATGCTTCTCAACCTCTTGAATTACTTCACATAGACCTCTGGGGGCCTTCTCCTATTCCTTCTATAAGTGGCTATAGGTATTATGCTAACATTATTGATGATTTTACTAAGTTTTGTTGGATTTTGCCTTTACACAACAAATCAGATTTTAGAAATGCTTTTGTTATCTTCAAAACTACAATAGAGAACCAACTGTCTTGCAAAATTAAGACTCTAAGAACAGATGGAGGAGGAGAGTTTCTAAACAATGTTTTCAAAACCTTTCTTCAAAATGCTGGTATCATTCATCAATTGACATGTCCCCATACCCCAGAGCAAAATGGTACAGCTGAATCAAAACATAAACATCTTTTAGATGTTGCTAGAACTTTGCTAATTCAATCCTCTCTTCCCCATGGTTATTGGTTAGAATCTTTGTATACAGCCAACTATCTAATTAATCGATTACCAACTAAGTCTCTTAGCTTTACTTCTCCTTTTGAAAAGCTATTTCATCATTCTCCTGACTATCACTTTCTCAAGGTTTTTGGATGTGCATGTTTTCCTTGGCTCAAACCTTATGCTTCAAATAAGCTTACTCCTAGAAGTAAGACTTGTGTGTTTATAGGTTATACACAGGACCACAAGGGTTACAAATGTCTAGACATAACTACTGGCAGAGTATATGTCTCAAGACATGTAACTTTCAATGAAAATTACTTTCCTTTCTCTACTATCTCTCAATCTCTTTCATCTCCCTCCATTATTAATACTTCCCCACCCTTGTTACCAACACCATCACCACCTAACTTCACATTACCACCACCAACATCACCACCTAATTCTCCATCATCAACACCTATTTCTTCATCATCAACATCTAATTCTCCACCATCAACACCTAATTCTCCACCAACAACACCTAACTCTCCACCTAATTCTCCACCTATCTCTCCTACAACTAATTCTTCTCCTACTTCACCTAGTTCTTCATCACCTTCACATGTCCTTGCACCCTTATTACCTTCTCCTTCTTCTTCCTCACTACCCATTCTAAATCAACACCCTATGCAAGCAAGATCCAAGTCTGGGATTTTTAAACCAAAAACAATATCTCTTGCAACCAAACATCCTATATCTCCTGTCCTATTGGCTCACACTCTCCCTCCAACTCCTACTTGTTACACACAAGCTAATAAAGATCCAAAATGGAGAATGGCAATGAGTGAGGAATTCTCTGCTCTTCAAAAAGCTGGCACATGGTCTCTAGTCCCTCCTCATCCAAGTCAGAATATTGTTGGATGTAAGTTGGTGTATAAGATTAAGCAGAATTCTGATGGTTCCATTGAGAGGTACAAGGCCAGGCTTGTTGCTAAAGGTTACCATCAACAGGAAGGTTTAGACTTTCAAGATACCTTTAGTCCAGTGGCTAAACCAACCACAATTCGAATTTTATTAAACTTAGCTGTTCAAAATGATTGGGAGATATGACAATTAGATGTTAGCAATGCTTTTTTATATGGGTCTTTAAAAGAGACAGTCTATATGAGTCAACCTAATGGTTTTCAAGATTTATCCAAACCCAATTATGTCTGCAAGTTACATAAGCCCTTATATGGCCTCAAACAGGCCCCAAGAGCATGGTATGAAGAATTAGTTGACTCCTTGCTTGGTCTTGGTTTCCAGAAATCAAATGCTGACTCTTCTCTCTTCATTTATCATCATGGTAATGACTTAGCATATATGCTAGTCTATGTTGATGATATTTTGATTACTGGTACATCTTCTATACTATGTCAAAGACTCATCTCTGAATTAAGCACAAAATTTTCTATGAAGGATCTTGGTCCTTTGCATTATTTCTTGGGTCTTGAGGCAGTTAGAGACTCTCAAGGTATCACTCTTACCCAATCTAAGTATATTCTTGACCTTCTCGAGAAAACAAATATGTCTGGGGCAAAACCTTGTTCAACACCACTTGCAGCTAAGACCAAGCTTCTTCCTACTGATGGCTCATACCTCTCTGATCCAACTGTCTATAGAAGCATTGTTGGGGCACTTCAATACCTTACATGGACCAGACCAGATATAAACTTTGCTGTGAGCCAGGTCTGTCAATTCATGCATAAACCTACTGATGTTCATCTTAATGCAACCAAGAGAATTTTAAGGTATCTAAAGAGTACAATTGATCATGGTATTCGAATCTCCAAATCTTCATCTTTTACACTTCAAGCTTATGCTGATGCTGATTGGGCTGGAAGTCCCCTTGACAGTCGTTCAATGGGTGGTTACATTATCTACTTAGCTGGTAATCCAATTTGTTGGTCTGCAAAGAAGCAACCCACTGTCTCGAGGTCATCCACAGAAGCTGAGTATAGGGCCTTAGCACAATCAGCAGCTGAGGTTGTCTGGGTTTGTTCTCTTCTTAGAGAACTTCATTGTTCCCTCTCTACTGCTCCAATGTTGTTCTGTGACAATGTTTCTGCATTGTCTTTGGCTTCAAACCCAGTCTTTCATTCCAAAATTAAGCATCTAGCTTTGGACTTTCATTTTATTAGGGAATTGGTTGCTTCTCGAATGCTTCAACTTCAATATATTCCTACAGTTGCTCAACCAGCAGATACTCTCACAAAAGCTTTACCTGGCCCAAGGTTTCATCTCCTCAAAACCAAATTGAAGGTTTGTTCTACCAATACCTCCAATTTGAAGGGGGATAATAGATAAGAAGTTATAATATGAATTGTGAGAACTGAGAAGTACTGGATCATGATGAGATACATGGGATCATACCCATAAGTTGTTAAGAATTAGTTATAAGTTTGTTAGTAGTTAAAAGTCAGTTAGAGAGTTAGGTAAAGTTCTGTTTTTCCTTCTCTATATAAACTTGTACTTTCTCTTAAATGAATAATAAGAATCGAATTCAACTATGTTTTTGTGGTTCCTTTGGTATTGAAAACCATCTCAACTTGTTTGTTTCTTGAATAGTATTGAGGTTTCATGCATAAAAATAGAAGACTTTAAATTAGGTTATGAATTTAGCATGTGAGCAAATACTATCTGAGTTCACGGATAAGGCTTCTGTTAAAATAGAAGCTCGGGATATTAACACGACAAGAGTTATTAAGATAGAGTAATTGATTGAGTAATATCCCTAACATTATAGTTGATGTCTGAATTCAAGCTTAATTGATTTTTTCCACATAGTTGATTAAAATAGAAGTTAATTGATTTGGCCCCCTACTTTGTGGTCCCAGCTGCCATTATGGTCCCTATTTTCTGTAAATTCAAATATGACCTCTTATTTTCGTAAATTCAAATATGACCCTCTTTTTTAATGTAAATGTCAGAACTACCCTTCCTATAATTATTTTTTCAAAATAAATTAAATAAAAAACACGAATTTCCACCTCCCTTCCCTTTCCACCACACATCTCTCTCTTCTCCGACCGGAAAATTTCCGGCGAGAGACCTTAAATTTTTTTTTTGATCTCGTCTCTCTCTCCAAGTCACCCATCTCTTCTCCTGCAAGGTCGCCAAAAAATTTTCCGGCCGGCGACATTCAAAAACTTAAAAAAAACTCTCATCTCTCTCTCTAAACACTCCAGCGAAGGGAAAACCCTTCGCCGAATATCTGGTTTGTTGAAGAATAGACCAGATCGGTATGTTCCTCAACAAACCAGATCGATCTGGTTTGTTGAAGAACATACCAGATCTCCGGCGAAGGGAAACCCTTTGCCGGAGTGTTTAGAGAGAGAGAGATGAGAATTTTTTTATGTTTTTGAAGGTTGCCGGCCGAAATATTTCGGTCGACGACCTTGCCGGAGAAGAGATAGGTGGCTTGGAGAGTGAGATGAGAGAATTTTTTTTTTCTGAAGGTCTCCGGCCGAAAATTTTCTGGCCAGCGATCTTTGTCGGAGAAGAGAGAGGTGAGTTGGAGAGAAAGAGGTGACATGGAGAGAGATGTGTGGTGGAAAGGGAAGTGAGGTGGAAATTCATGTTTTTTATTTAATTTTATTTTGAAAAACATTTATAGGAAGGGTAGTTCTGACATTTACATTAAAAAATGGGTCATACTTAAATTTACGGAAAATAGGGAGCCATAAAGGAAGCTGGCCACAAAGTAGGGGGCCAAATAGGAATTAACTCTTAAAATAGACATCTCTTAAAATAGACATCTTCAGTAGAAACCTAAAATAATCAGCTACTGGAGGTCTGGAGCGTCGAATAGTGAAAGGCTTTAGACAACCTTAGATTCCGAAGCAGAAAATCATTAAAATTGAATATTGTCATACATGTAGGTATTTGGATTGATTTTTGAAATTAATGGGCTCATGATGAACACACAGATATCGAATATCTTCCGCAATACTAGGTCCTGACTCGTGATAATATCTAGCTCAACTTTCAGCTGCATAAAACATATATATGTTTGCACGAGGCGATCAAAATAGTATCTTAATTAGAAGTAATGGATGAGAGAACTGATTAAGATCCAACAATTCAGATCGTTAAAGAATGTCGAATGAGAAGAAAAAAAAGAATATCAAATCAGTATTTCTTCTAAATATCCCTTAAATAAAATAGGGATATATTTTCCACTTTTTTCCTTTGGAAAGAGTTCACTTATGAGGATCATATTCACCTTTTACCTTATGCACTAGAATCAATTTTTTTTACAAGAACGATATCCTAGAGAAGTAAATATTCGTCAATGAAAATATGTAGTGCAATGAAGACATTTGGTGACGGTTTTGGAATGTACATATTGACTGCTTTTCCACGACATTGGGAATTGTAACACAACATATTGTAAAGGCCGTAAAACAACCATTTATATATTGAATAGCAGAAAATTGTCTTTATATCCACGGTTGCAAGTTAGGCATTGAAATAGATATTTTGTTTTAATGTACAGTATCGTCATTTAAAATCAGGGTAACTAGCTAAAATAAAAATATAAACTCTGAGTCGAGAGCATCTCCCATGGGAGACCCAAGAAAACCCTAGTAATCATAGATGTCAAGTGATCGATTGAGTTTTCTTTATCAGGTGAAAGAGTAGAGATTCACTGATCTTCGACGTGGGTCTCTAAAACACTTTATCACTTGATTGATAGGAAGGAAAGTTTTCTCTAAGTCAAACTATAATAGGTGATGACTAGAATAATCAAAGATCATCAAGAGAACACTTTAAATTTGAAGATCTTAAGGTGAAATGTGCTTGACCTAAAACTGCTTCTTTTTTAACTATATCAGTTTCAAAGTGCTTCATCGTGGAAGACAGAACTTCAAATCCAGAGTTATCTCGAAAACCAAGTCAGAGTTATCTCGAAATCAAGTCAAAAGTTATCTCAAAACCAAGGAAGGAGTTATATATCTAGCTAAAAATCAAGTCAAGAGTCTAGTCAGAAGCAGTCACAGAGTTCATATTGCTTAGGAAGGTTTGCCCGCTTTCAATATTGTGAAGTACCATCACAACCCTGAAAGGAAGTCGTTGAGTCCTATAAAGCATACACCTAATTGTTGGTACTGTTACAGGGGTATAAAACCTCTTAAAGAAATATAATTCATTATCGCCTAGACTCATTTCACTTTCCGTCTATCTCGGTTAGTCCGAATGAACATCTATTATAAGGCGGCAATGTTGTTGATCTCTCTTAGAATTGAAGGTCGGGGAGCCTCCTATGACGATTCGTAGACTTATATACGATTCAAGAGGTCTTATCGATTGACAACTAAATTTATAGTTCTAGGAAAATGATGAAATTTCATATACCCTTAGACTTGCTATTGATATATAAAGACTTACTATTTGAAGTGCAAAAG
Source organism: Eschscholzia californica subsp. californica (assembly GCA_002897215.1). NCBI lineage: Eukaryota > Viridiplantae > Streptophyta > Magnoliopsida > Ranunculales > Papaveraceae > Eschscholzia > Eschscholzia californica. The sequence goes on along the minus strand of BEHA01050437.1, from coordinate 212,516 downwards.
CTGTGAAACTCATAGTATCCAAGAAACAAGTAAAGATAGTATTCCAAAGAACAATAACAATAACAATAACAAAAACATCATAGTTCAAGCACCAAGAGCCAAAGTCAGGTAGAAAAGCAAATAAACATATTAGAATTAAATACTTCATAAAACTGAACTAATATTTCTATTAAAATGGGGGGATCTTCATCATCATATCCTCCAGCCAGCTACTTGATGATCATTGTTGTGATCTGCAGAACCTTAAAAGAGTGCT
>BEHA01050437.1:188736-205538 GCA_002897215.1 Eschscholzia californica subsp. californica | reverse complement strand
TGCACCTCTTGCTCAACCTATTCATCATATGACCACAAGAGCAAGAGCTGGTATTCATAGACCCAAACTTCTTCCTGAATTTGTATCTCATCACACAGTGTGTCACCCACTACCACAAGCTTATGTTTCATTTTTACAACACTCTATTGATCCCACCTCTTACACTCAGGCTTCTAAGTTTCCTGAGTGGTGTCAAGCAATGAATGAAGAGATAGAGGCTTTACATAAGAACCACACTTGGTCCCTTGTTCCTGCTCTTCCTTCTATGAATGTGTTGGGTTGTAAGTGGGTTTTTAAGACAAAATTGAAGGCTGATGGGTCTGTAGAAAGGTATAAAGCCAGACTTGTGGCTAAGGGCTTTCATCAAGTTGATGGTTTGGACTATACTGAAACTTTTAGTCCTGTGGTGAAAGCTACAACAATTCGAGTTGTTCTCACTGTTGCTGTTTCAAATTCTTGGTCCATAAAACAGCTAGATGTTTCAAATGCCTTTCTTCATGGCATTTTAGAAGAAGAGGTGTATATGAAGCAACCACCTGGTTTCTCTGATCCCATGCTCAAGGATCATGTGTGCCTTCTTCATAAAAGCTTATATGGTCTTAAGCAAGCTCCTAGAGCTTGGTTCACTAGGTTTGCTAGTTTTCTACTTGATTATGGGTTTCAAAAGAGTCTCACTGATCACTCCATGTTTGTGTATACAGTTGGTGATGACACAATGGTTCTTCTCCTCTATGTTGATGATATTATACTCACAGGGTCATCTCCTTCTCTTCTTACCACTCTGGTTTCTCAACTTAGTTTGGAGTTCTCTATGAAGGACCTAGGAGCACTTCATTACTTTTTGGGTATTGAGGTTCACTCTGAAAAATCTACTGGTGGTTTGCTACTAACACAGACCAAGTACACTCTTGAGCTATTACAGAAGGCTGGGTTGCTTGAAAGCAAACCCATCTCTACTCCAGTCCCTTTTGGCCAAAGAATGTCTGCACTTTATGGTGAATTGCTTGAAGATCCTCTATTATATAGAAGTCTTGTGGGAGGTCTACAGTATTTGACAACCACTCGGCCTGACATTGCATTTGGGGTAAACTATGTTGCTCAATTCATGGCTGCACCTAGAACTTCTCATTTTCAAATGGTGAAACGTATCTTGAGATACTTAAAAGGTACTATTGGGTCTGGAATCACCATCAAGCCTGGGAATTTATCTTCTCTTTGTGCATATAGTGATTCAGATTGGGCTGGATGTCCTGATTATCGTCGATCAACTGCTGGGTATGCTGTGTTTCTTGGCTCCACATTGGTTGCCTGGTCTTCGAAAAAGCAACCAACTGTGGCTCGGTCGAGCACAGAGGCTGAGTACAAGGCAATGGCTAATGCCACTTCTGAGTTGCTTTGGATCTCTTATGTCATGGATGAATTGGGTTACTCGATTACTCATCCTTTTATTTTGCTTTGTGATAATATGGGTGCTAAGCACTTGGCTGCTAATCCAATCTTCCATGCTCGCACCAAACATGTTGAAATTGACTATCACTTCATTCGGGAGCTCGTGACTTCAGGCATTCTACAGATTGATCATGTGCCTTCTTCTTCCCAGCTTGCAGATGTGTTTACGAAAGGCTTGGCTAATCCTCTCTTCACTTCTCTCTTATCCAATCTGATGTCTCTTATTCAGATTGAGGGGGAGTAATAGAGATGATAGAGAGAGACGATGTAAAGAGAGTGTAATAATGATGTAAAGGGAGTGTAACTCAGCTTAAGTAAGAGAGTGCCTCTAACGAGGGGTAATTTTGTCTTTTCACTGAAGAGAAAGTTTGTTATAACAAACTTTCCCTCCAACTCTTTCTCTCTCTACCCGAGCTATATAAACTCGATTGTAATTGAGATTGATCATATAATAAACACAACTTCTAAACTCAATCTCTCTCTCTCTCTCTTCGAAACTCTCTTAAACTCACAAGTTTAGATTATACATGACATATTGTTTGATATTGTATTTGACTATTTGCATATATAATAGTAGAATTTATTCTAACAATTGGTATAATGAGCCAATCCAACTTTAAGGTTGATTGAGATATTTCATAAGTTCATAGTATATGATTTGCCTTATGAACAATATGAAGGTTTTAGGTTGTCAATTGGAATTATATTTTTTTTTTTTGAGAATTCGACTACGGTCTACGTTAGTCGTTACAAGGCATTGATACATCATGGAGATGTAATGAGCACGATAACCGCCTACTTTAAACTGAGAATGAAAGAGGCCTAAAGCCCGACAACGAAGAGGCCTAAAGCCCGACAAATTATTACATTATTCATAGCCTAAATTACACAGGATAAATCTTGATGGCAACTGCTTCCACCGAGACTCGATCCCACGACCTCATGGTCTTAAGAGGAGTGTCCATCCGTTACACCAAAGGGTGGTGGACCAATTGGAATTATATTGATCATACCATGTGCTTGTTAATTATTTATCATGTTGATTGATAAAATTATATTAACACATCAAGTTTTGACATTGATGGTATCTTGGTTAATTTTTTATATATGATTTTATGTGTAAAATTATATTAATATTTTGTGTTAATCAACTAGATTAGTAAGTTTTATAGACACAATAAATTTAGTATAAACACATGTTATTAAAATTTTGATATTGAGTTAAATCTTTGATTTATCAAAATTATGCGGAAACATATTGGATTAAACACATTATTTGTCAAATTTTGGTATTAGATTAAACAATTATTTATCAAAATTTGGACCAAGATTTTTTTATGGATTAAGTTTTTTTTTTTTTTTATAAATTTTTTTTTAAAAAGTTAATGGTTGTTTTAATTCATCACTTAAAGTGTGGAACTAAAACAACACGCGTTACTGAGCATCCTCACTTTAAAGTGGGGCGTGGATGTAGGTCGTGATCCTCCGACCGAACCACGTAAACTATTGTGTTCTTTATTTTAGTTTGTATCTTCTATTCTACCAACTAACATGAACTTTCACATGGTACCAAGAGCAGGTTAATAAATCCTGATCAAACTTCCGCAAATTCTCAAATTTTTTTATTGATTAAATTATCCTGAGCAGGTTCATCAATCCTGTTTCATCAAATTTTTTAGTTTCCGCTATTATCCACGATATTTTCATCGTGATTCAATATCTTTTTAATCGCTTTGAGTTGATTTAATATCCACGGGTGACCACTTTCGTCATATTCTTCTTGTCACTCTCTAGTTGCTTGTATGTGCTTATAATCTTCACAATTTGGATCCTACATATCCCAAAATCCTTTCATTGCAACCTACATGGAAGTTGGGTTTAGTGTTTGAGTATAGCCTCTTCCAGTCATCCAATATCATCTTGCTTGGTGGCAAGACATCAAGAGGATTCTTAGTTTTGGGCTTTGGTGCCTCTTCCTCTTCCACGTCAACTTCTTTAGCTTTAGGAGCCTCCTTGACTTCTTTCTTTGATGCCTCTATAGACAGACTGAATGGGTTGGACAATATCATGAGTCTAACTAATGGATGAAAACTTAACCCAAGACAATGTACCTGGCTCAACGTGTTAGGTTAATCCCACATTGGTTGTGGAAGGGGCATGGTGTGTGTTAATAAGTGTGGGAGAAGGCTTACCTCTTGAGCTAGCTTTTGAGATAAGAGAAGCCCAAGACCACCCAACATTGGTATCAGAACCCGGGTAATAACAAATCTCGGCCCAATAACTGTTGAAGTTAAGAGCCAATGTGTGAGGGGGAGATTGTTAGGTTAATCCCACATTGGTTGTGGAAGGGGCATGGTTAATCCCACATTGGTTCTGGAAAGGGCATGGTCTGTGTTAATAAGTGTGGGAGAAACCTTACCTCTTGAGCTAGCTTTTGGGGTAAAAGAGGCCCAAGACCACCCAACACAACGTTCTTATCTTCATGACTTCATCTCTCGTCACTTTAATGGTAACCCAATCACTACCACTGGAGCTACGTCCATAAGCAAAGCACTTAGCATCCTCACTTACAACAGCTATATTCAAAGAGACAGTTCCATCTTCACTAAGCCCATTAGGGTCAAGCAAAACCTCAACTTTTGAATCCAAACTATCCTGATCATTGAGGACACTCTGGGCTTGAAGACCTGTATTTTGAAAGTAGAAATAATTATTCCCTTTCTTGAATGGAGTATCATATTGAAGATGATCAAATCACTAATTCGTTGCCGAATCCAAATTAGATTGAGTTTTGGTTTTTATTTCGAACTTCGTCTCTCTAGCTCACCAGAAATTAGATTGAGAACTTTTCTTTGCTGATCAATTTACCCGGTCTTCTCTTTTACCAATCGAATTCTTTCATCGATTTGGACATCACCCTATTAGCCACCACTGATTTCTTTTCAGTTTTGTGAGTAATCAACCCTTCTTCCTCTCGGTTTGTAACCCGACGAACTTATCTCTCTCTCCAAATACAACCGTCGACGACATATTATAGGTTCACATTGACTGGTTTTTAAGCTACTATCGATTAGGGTTGGTTCTCTCCCCCAAATTGACTATCTACAAATTAAGAAAACTCAATTTTGGAAAACCCTAAATTTTGTCGCAAAAGGATATTTCTGACAGTTTTTTTTATTTGCCACAGTTTCATTTTTGGAAAATTATTTTAAGACAGATTCTTACTGTCACCTATATCCAACCTTTTCTACTTGTGACACAATCTTCTGTCACCTTCTCTTCTATTTGTGATAAGATTTTACCACAGTTTTGTGTGACATCTTTTGCTCATACTGTTGCAAAATCCTTTTGCGACAAATCATTATTGTCACTTATATCCAACTATTTCTAGTTGTAACATAATTTTTCTGTCACCTTTCTCTTCCTTTTGTGGCACTATGTCTTCACCATCCTCTTAATGGATCCTCAAGATGAATCCATTATGTCTACTAGTTCCTCCTTTTCATCATCAACTACATATGGTATCGTTTCTTTGTTGATAAATTTGAAGTTGACCTCCTTCTCACCAAATGTTATTCAATTTCTTGAAAGAAAGAAAGAAAGAAAAGAAGAGAAGAATGTTTTTTCAAGCTTGCGAAAGAAAGACAAGAATATTATATCAAGTTTATGTGCGATTACAAGTTCAGGTTACAGACAAAGAATTCAGCACAATTGACAATTGTTCGACATTAATCAAAAAAAAAAAAAAATCAAGTTCAAGTTCAAGCTTAGATTCTGATTGTATGCGAGCAACATTCATCTTTTCCAAATTCAATCTTCAAGTTGGATATTTCACAAGTTCCGTATTCCAACTTGAGGGGGAGTGTTAGAGTATAAGGATCGAGATCCGAGGATATCAAAATCAACTGTCCAAGATATATGAAGATATTATTTGTATCTTAATGGTTCTTACAATAGCCACACCTCTGTCACCTGAGCATCAACAAATTATGGGGGCAGGGTCAAATCTTAATGGAGGCCTTATGTATGAAAACATGAGAGGTAAAATCTAAATTTTACAAGATAAATAAACAAGAATTATTTGATAATTTAAGAAAAGCAAAGTAAATCCTTAGCATAAGAACTAACCTTTGAAGGGGGTTTTTTAATGAAAAAAATTAGATAAGAAAAACATTTTATGACAAAAAAAAGTTTATAAGATCATGGAATGCTTGTGTTTCTTAACATAGTATAAATTAAGAATTTAGATCTTCTCCATATGCAGTGTTTAAAATTGGTGTTTTAACACTCCTCTTTTCACGTAATCCAAAACTAGGGTTTAAATAGAGAGATTTGGTAAGGCAAGTAAAAGATTGGATAAAGATAGGAAGCGAGAGTGATTTGCATGAAAGAGATTAAGTGAGGCCGGGTAAACGAATAAACGAAAACTGCGTACCCTTAACCTAATTTTCTATATACATACTATATAAATTGAGTTATTAAGCTATCTAAGATAGAGTGAAATAACTGTTCTAATGTTAGTGTCTCCACTTTGTACTTAACATAAGCCATGTTGTTGAGCTTACTCTGGTTGAGTGGTAAATTTTAAGTGTCTTCACTTGAGACCAAAGTTTGAATCTTACAATTCCGAGAAAAAAAGACAAGCCGTGTCTATTGAATCCAGAGAAGTTCTTGCCAAAAAATGAAAAATACTCGATAGGGTGCACCAATTTAGATACTTTTTGAGAGAACAAAAGATCGCAGTAAAGAGCTAAAACTCAAGTACAAAAGCAAACAACATTACTACCAATTAGTATATAGAACTGAAATTACATTGTTATTACTACTAAAATGAGGACCTTCATTATCTCCAACCAGCTGCCACTTGAAAATGGTTTCTGCCAAACCTCAGAAGAGCTGTTTCACTACAAATTAAGAGATAAAAAGAGGTAATATATAGTTAATTGTAATGACCATATAATACAAAGCAGAATAACTTGTATATGTATGGAGCAATAAATTTGTACTCACATTGAACGAGCGTATCAAAATGATCTATAACATGTAGATTCGTCCAGTTTCCTATCTTAGAGGTTGGAATAGGCCTTGAAGCCTGTGTTTCCAAGTTAAAGAACACCAATTTGTTTCTACCTCTTGATAGTAAAATTTCGTTGTCCCTTACGCTCGTAGCGTGTACCTTCATTGGAATTGGAGCCTTTTTTACCCAGTTGGGCATTCCAAAATGATATTTTCTTACCCAAGTAAACTCGTTGTTGGTGAGTATTTGAAGTACATACACTTGCATCTCAACTTGATTCATCATGCACACTGCCAAACTCCCATTCAATTCAATCAAGTATGGAGTATAAGGATCTCCCACATTCACACAGAGAGGCAAGTCATGACTTCTGTACTCTTCAGTGATTATGTTGAGTGAGAGTACATAAGTAAGTTGATCACTTGGCCCTAACAACCAATTTATAGCGCCATCTGCCTTAACAAGCTTGGTTTGATTCGGAATATAAGGGACTAGTTCTTTCACTCTCCAAGTCCTATCTTGCCCTATCGTGAAGACCTCAAGTCTAGACATGTAATGAGGTAACAAGAAATTGAACGCAAGCCTGAACACTTTATATCTCTTGTTGGTTGAATCATATGCAAGAGATAATTCATTTGATCGGGTGAATGGTTCCGGATGCGGGAGAGCGTAAAGCTCTTTGGTTGCTGGATTACATATTTTCATTATGTTTAGGTCATTAAATTGGGCCATAAAGATAATGCCATTGCAAGAATCCATTACCGAGTAGTCAGTAGGATGTATATGGCCCCGTTTGAAAACTTCAACGACGTTACTTGTATCCTCTTTGTCTGGGAGATAACATAACGGGTAAAAAGATTTAGGCCATTTCTTCATGTGCACGTGCCTATTATTTGCTCTGATAAGGTATCCTGATCTCCCTTTCGATCGTTCGAAGTGTGTCTTTATCATATAAGGATCTTTAATACAAAGTTCCCACTTCTTGCAAACAATCTTATTCCTCGTCAAATCATCGGCAGGTAGTCTCGAAAAAATATCAGCAATAAGCTCCATAGGGAGTCGGTGTATCATCGGCTTGTCATCCATTGTATAACCAGGATTGTAGTGATAGACCTAAGAGAGAATTATGCCATTGCAAATAAATATATTGTCTATCATCATAAACTATCAAAACTATTTTACAAGATTCATTTGATTAAATATAGAATATATCAAACTCTCTTTGTCCTTGTGTTGATACTTGATAGGAAAAAAGTTCAAATTTCTCTTTTTGGCCTTGTGTTGCTTCTACAAATCAGCTAATTACTATAGGAGAAATCTAAACTCCAGCGCCTAAGTAGTTCGTTTTCCTTAAGGAAAAATACCTATATGAGATTCTTTTTGGCAAAATGGGGCAAAAAATTGTTTTTCTTTTCCTTTTCGGGAGTGCTACAATGACAAAATATTTTCAAATTTCTTGACTTAATGACTCATTTTTATTAAAAGACAAAAGATTTTCAAAGTTTGAGTTTGATCTGGACCGTTCTTTTAACCGTGTGACTCATCGAGTCAAGGATTTTGTCAAAAATTCTTTGTACACTTAGCATTTCCCTTTCCTTTTCCCCCAATATGAATCATACTTAGCCTTGGTGGTTATCGTAACATTAATAAACACGACTAGGACGTTATTTTTCTCACTGCATAATAAGTTACTAATTGAGAAGGCAACATCGGAGATAAAATTAAATTTGTGATATCGATAAATTAATATCATCTCTCTGGACATGATAAAATCATTTTATCTTTTCCGAAAACTGTCTTTTACAGATCAAATTAAATATTTACAAAAAAAATATTAGTGTAAAAAGAGGAATATTCCTTTAAAAAAATCAAAATTGGTTAAACAGTATCAAATTTGTTTGATTCTCAAACATAACAAAATTTATAATCTATAAAATGTCACGAATTTCGTGAACCCAATTATAAACTTCCTTTGCTATACCAAGAATGCTTATTTTCGTTACGTGGACTATTCCTCTATTACAAATCTAGTGTGTACTACATGATGAGCCTAAAAATAAATTGAATATAACATGTATATGTAGACATACCTGCTTTTAGCACTCCTTGAAGATATTGCAGCCAGGAGAAACCCTTGACTAGTTGAGATTAAGAAGAAAATGAAAACCCATAAGAAAATTGAGCAAAACAAAGCCTTGTATATATAGAACTTGTAACAATTCATTTAATGAGACAAATATGGAGCTTAAATTAATTAGAGTTATATTTGGTAATAGATATCATTTGTTGTTGACAATGTGTAATAATTTTCCAAGATTGGGTGTGCTTAAATCTTTTGTAATGATTCTGTGCTTTAATGTTTCCCATTGTTTGTGATTAGTTGTTTTACCATATATTGATTAGGAATCGTGAGCTCACATTCTTGTTTTACATTAGGAGTCTCTCTGACGCAACCAATTCAATCGCTAGACGGACTGTTTGAGTCAAACACAAGCCTCAAATCATTAAGGAGTAATTGTTGTTTCGTAATAAATAAATGAAAACGCTAGGTTTGCAAAAGCTTTTGACAAATTTTATGCTAAATGTATATGGGAGATGCTATGATTTCTTAGAGGATTACTTAGAGGATGATATAATGACGTGAAATTTACTAAAAGACAAAATAAATAAAGCCCTTTCGTTATTCCTCTGTTACCCAACTGGGCATTTCGATATTATATTTTCTTACCCAGGTCGACTCATTGTTGGTGGGCATCTGAAGTACATAGACTTTGTTCATCATGCACACAGCCAAACTCCCATTCAATTCAACCAAGAAAGGAGGACAAGGATCCTCCACATTCACACAGAACATGAATTTTGTTCTCTTCAGTTGCTATTTCTATAGTCTATCGATACTACTGAAGTAAGTTGTTCGCTCCACACGCCTTAATATGCTTGGTTTAGTTGGGGAGATAAGGGACACACTCCTTTTCTCTCCAATTGGAACCCCTACATATAGTCACTAATTCAAGTCTGGACATGCCATGCATTGTGGGGTGATTGAATGAAAAGCCTAAACAGTTTGTATGTCATGTTGGTTGAATCACAACTTAAAGCCAAATTTAAAGTTGAGGACATTGGTTGTGGAATCCAAAAGCTTAATTTATAGCAGGATCGCAGATCTAGATAATGTTTGGGTTACTGCAACTAAACAAGATGTTAAGGGCTCATATCTCATCGCTAACATGTCTTTCTTGCTAATTTCCTCTCTCATTATAGATTGTGTGAATGGTAATAAGCATGTCTCTCCATATATCAGGGCTCTATCAAATCTTATTGTTTCCGGAAATAATGTGTGATACATAACACAAATTTTTGATAGTCGAGCGTTGACAACATTAGAGTTTCTCCTTTTTTTTGGTTTGACAACTTAAGAGTTTAGTATCCTAGAACTATAAAAAAAATTGTTTTCTTGTCTAATGTAAGATTGGATATTCTCATCCAACTCTTCTCACGACAGAGGTTCCTGTCATACAGCTCCTCTTCCTTAAACTCTAACAAGCTTTCGCGACATAAATGAAAGCCTACTTATGTGAAAAAATTTTAGGTAAATATATAACATCAGACATTTACAATTTTTTTTTTCTTATACTTAGTTTTTTTTTTCAACTGTATGTTTGTGTTTTTACAGTTTAGCTTTAAGGGACTTGATTAAAGTTTCGACTAAATTATCAGCCACGACCCTGGAAAGGATATCAACAATAATCTTAGCAGGGAACATGTACAGATGAAATTTATCCATGGTATAGACGGTAAACCTAAGAGAGTACTAGGCGACAGTACATCAATTAATAGTCTACACCATCTTGAACTATCAAAATTACGTAATTTAAAAGATATATTTCTATATATTGACAGACAAATTCAAATTGGTTGAATTAACCAATTTTGTTTGAAAAAAAAAATCAAGATTCTATACTCAAAATTAACAAAACCAATTCTAATAAAAATTCCCAACTACACAATGACGTGGATTATGCAAAGCCGATGGTAGTGAAATACACTTTGCTAGTCCCAGTTGCATCTTATTGATTGAGTCGACTAAACTCACATTTAGTGTCTTATTTGGTCTTTTGTTTCTCTTTCCTTCATTTTAAATCTACTATAATAAATGATACAAGAAGAAAATAACTTAGGATTAACATGTAAGTATATGCAGATACCTGTTTTTTAGCACACTCTGAAGAAATTGCAGCGGGAAGAAACCTAGTTAATGGATTAAGAAGATAAAATATCTTTAGACAACGAGCTCACTGACACAAAAAAAATATGTAGTAGAAGCACAAGAAAGAACTCCCAAATAATCCAACAAAACAATATCTTGTATATATAGAAGGGTCTTAATTATATTCTACTTTTAACTTAGAAATCTTGAAATCAACACAATCCAAGAGATAGTTGAAAAGATATTGTGCTCCATGAGGTGTCAACCTAGTTGGGATGTCCTGTGAAGAAAAGTGAAGATATCATATCTTTCATTTGAAAAAAAGATAGCGGAAAATTATATACTAAAAAAAGGAACAATTTAATGTTTTATCTTGTGTTCCTAGGGAACGTGACCGAAAAATCCAAAATACACTTTTTCAAAATTCACTTATATACATTATATATATATATATATATATATATATATATATATATATATATATATATATATATATATATATATTGGGTGTCTATCGCACCTTATGGGCGCGATAGATCCCTTTTGGCTAACGGCCTTTGAGTAATAATATTTAGGTCGTCATGGTCGACTAAGTCTTAATGGTGCATGATGTCGGAGTCGTGCTCACGCTTGTACGTGCATGTAACATTATACGTAAGAAAAAAAGTAAAACTTACTAAACCTGAAATCTTAAGATAACTCAGATTGTAATCTGGTTAATTATAGTATCATCAAATCTTAAAGATTAGAGTGAACATACATAAAGATCTCACAATAACCAACATAACTTTGCTACATTAATGTTAAACAAAATAAATCAAAACTACTTAATTTCTATTAATCATGAAATTATCAACGCAGATAAAATTAAATAAGATTGTACATGAAAAAACGAAAGCAAGAAATAGATGTAGTAAAAAGAACAACCAATCTGCTTCTTGGTTCTCTTTCTTCTTTATCTTCTTTGTTCTACTTTGTATCCGATTCATTGTAGCATTCTCCTGTAATATAAAGGAATAAAAAGATTAATAAATTAATAATCAACACTATCGTCACATCTTGAAGATTAGACTACATGAAATGTAGAGAGACATGAAAAAACAAAATTTTTAAAAAAGACTTAAAATTCAAACAATCAAGAAAGAAAAAAAACTAATTACAATTACCTTTATAAATTCTGAAGGTCACTAAAATGAGAATCTATAAAAACTAAAACAACGAAGAAGATGACAAAGATGAACTACTTGCATTCTTACAATAAAGAAAGGTTAGATCATTTTGTGAGAAATGTAAGGGAGTTTGGAGAGATATAATCCTGTGAAAAAGTTAAGCGAAGCAATTCTTTTCATTAAGAGAAACTAAAAAAATGGTTGAATGAACTTACGAGTTAAATTAACTTGTGAATGTTTGCAGATTTATTTTGCGAGACTTTGGGACCTGCATTAGACAATTTGAATGACATTAATCAACAACATCATTCAAAACATATTAATAAGTAAGAAGACATTGATGTTATCTCCACTATAGAATGTAAAGAACAAACAAAACTTCTTAGGAATCTAATTAGGGTTGGACTCTAACTTAGAACTCCATATAAGATCTCTTAGGGACTTGAATAAGGTGTGGAATATATCTAAGAGCTTACTCTACCACATCAAGTAGAGAAGAGAAAGTGAGCTAATTCTCAAAAGCTATGAACTAGTCAATAAAGAAGGACTTCGTCTGGTTATGAAACTACCATTGTTGTCTAGCTAACATACAAGGTAGGAGATTAAGTAGACCATTCGATGTCCCAAGTACAGGAGCTACAATTGAAGCTCTTGGTTTTCTTCAAAGCAATAGGGCTTCTGTTAGGAGTTCGGGATATTAACACGGATAGGTCTTCTGTTAGGAGTTCGGGATATTAACACGACAAGAGTTATTAAGAAGGAGAAATTCTATTCCTCCCTCCATTTGCTCCCTCCCCCAACCCTCCAGTTGATGTGGAAACATCTAATTTTGAGTATATTTTCTCTTCATTTGCTCCACATTAGGTGTTGCCACATCAGCTGGAGGGCTGGGGGAGGGAGCAAGTGGAGGGAGGAAGGGAGATTTGTTGTTTGGACTCACTTTCTTATAATTGACTTGCTGTTTGGATTCCCTTTTCCAAAGTTGCATTTTGGACTCCCTTTTAACAGAATCATCCGAGAATATTCCGTCTCTTAAGTTATACTTTAGAAAATTCCCACTCTACCCTTTTATAATCAATATTGCACTTTGGACCCCTAAATTTTTTTTAACTAAGCAAGATGAACTTCACCATTATCAACATTTATATCTCCTTCAACCTCTTCAATTTTGATCATCAAACAATGGAGTATTCCAGTCTCTCTCTATAAATCCTCTTATATCTAGTTTCTCTTTCTAGAATTATCTCATCTCAATTAGTTAGCATCTCTTGCGTCTAATGAAACCAGATAAGTGCTTTGTTTTTTGTTTCTGTTTTTTTTATCGTTTTGAGTGTGAAAAAATCTGGGATATTGTTAAATTCATGGTGATGTAGTCGCAGCGGGATTAAAAGAAGAACAATATAAATAAACAAAGAACGGTAAATAACTGTAAATAAACTAAACTTTATTAAACTTCAAGGGGTTTTTCTTTTCAATATGAATCATAAACAAAGACTGGACCTCCTTTTATAGACTACTAAACGTTCCTAGATAGACACAAACTGGACTTTCCTAAATAATAGAGATACTGAAATAATGAAACTTCCTAAACCTAGATTCATTATGAATCATACTTATATTAGGACTCTTACTAAACTGCTAATCTTTGGCCGACTAGGCCATGGTCGTGTGGCCTTGTGGGGCCGTCTTAGATGCGCCTGCATCAGCTCCTCGTTCCCTAGAAGGTTCGTCCCGAACCGTTTCGATGAAGAAAATAATTTGATACACCCACATACGATGAACCCTATCATGGCGATTCGTAATTCCCACTTTGCACGAACGGTGTATGAAATCCGATGGATAGAGAAAGGGACCAAGTCACCAACGACAAACGAAAACCCATGATGTAGTTTGACGAGGAAGATTGCAAATACCAAATTGTTCTTTTAAAAAAAAACTTAAATTTCTTCTGATGCATGACCTTGTTTGCTTCTTCCTTTTTATTAACTTGGACTAACATTCCACGTTCAACTTCATTAAGTCTAGAAACCATAACCAACAAGTTGCGGTCTCTTGTTATAGCTATCTTGCCGACATGTAACGTAATCAACACAATAGGTTGATTGCTCGAGTAATTAGCGAGGACCTGTGCCTTCTTGGTAGGAGTAGTGGTGTTACTAGGAATTAAAGAAAGCATAACATCTTCAGCCGTTTCCAACCTTAGAGAAAGAGGAGCGACTACCAGTAATGATAAGTCATGAACCTTCTCAGTACCCTCACCACTCACAATAGCAGCGAGGACCACAACACTGTAATCCACACCTTCAACAAGGGGCATACATGTGCAAAGCTCCTGTCCTTCAAAGAAATCCGGCAAAAGGAATCAATCTTTCAATATCCCAATTGATCTACCAACAAGAACAGCACCGAAAACAACTATTTCGGCATCACTCGGACTCTTCCGAATTGGCTTCATAATCTCTGCAAATAAATTCCTATCAATAGCTTTGAATCCACCATTGGAAAGGGTGGAGTAAAAATCTATGTCTTCAAACAGGGAATCAATTTCCTTCTCTTCAACTACTTTTTCAACGTCACATTCTTCTTCCTTCGTTGTTTCCTTACTCAATTTGTAAACAACGGTTTCATAGATGTTTCCCGAACTAGAAATCTCCCCCTTCTTCATCTCAAACTGTGCCAACTTAGTAGCAGTGACATCAATAAATTTTCCTACACCCTTGAGTGCAACTTCCTGTTTCGCGTTTTGACGCTTCTCAATTTTCCTTACAACATGGGTGCTTTTATTTGCTTCCTCCACTACAGCTTTATCCTTCTCAACTAAGTTCTTAGTGAAAGTACTCTTCTTACGCCTAATAGCAAGACCATAATGTCGGAGATACCATTGCTTTAATAGAACGGCCACAACCTGAACAATGGCATTCTTCACTAGAGTATGAGTTCAAACCAACTCGTTGTTAGATGTGTTATATACCACATCAAGGCGAGATTTTCCAGTAACAATTTCACTTCCCCGTGAGTAATTTCCAGTATCTAATCGGAGGGCTCTCCTTGTAACGTTTCCTCCACGAACCCTAACCCTTCGAACTATGTTGGAGCTTGAAATCTTTGTGTTTGCTGGTTGTCTTCCAAGCTTGTACTTTTGCTTCTTCCTCCAAGCCGTCTTCTTGCCTCCAGTTGCACGTCTCTTGTGCCTAGGTTCTCGTGATATACCCATGATTGACGAATCAGGACCAGAATGACTATTCAAATCAAAGAGGGTATGGTCATCTCCAGGATGTCTAGCAGCAGGTGTGACATATTTTATGTCTGGTCGAGCAACCATTGATTTAAACCTGGATGAAATTGAAAGTTGCTGGATAATAGATGGAACTGATGGTGGAGATAGAGGAAGAAAGGAAGGAGAAATCGATTTTGAATTAGGGTTAGTGAGATTGTCGGTGATGGGAATATTGTTCCCTACGAAAGTAGAGACAGAAGAATCGGGATCCCAGTTATGACTTTCTAAGAACAAAACTCTTCTGTAGCGGAAGTTGTGATGTCAAAAAAAGTTTGAACCAAGATTTTGTTTTAATCTTCTAGATTATCCATATGAAATCGGAAATTATCTTCTTTAATATCATCGGAGTATGGTTCATCAACATCGAACTCATCTTTTTCTATTTTCATGCCATGTCCTTCTTGAGTATATGTTACTTCTTCATGGTTTGTGGACATAATAGGCGGGGAAGATGGTCGAAGTAATAAGGCCTCGAACTTGTCACAATTATTTTTCATCCTATCGGTTTCGTACTTAAGTGTATGAAGTGTTCCAAAAAGAGAAGACGGTTGCGGTGGTAAAATTTCTCTTACATGTTCTCTTTCAATGTTCCCTCTTTCGACTTCAAAAGTTGTAGTAACTGTTGTAGGTGTAGAATAATATGATGATTGAGGTGATGGTGAATAATAAGAGTTTGGAGGTGGTGTTGAAGACGGTGGTGAATACGGTGATGAACAAGGAGGTGGTGTATAATAATAGTATGGTGGTCGTGGTGGTGGTGGTTGTATTTCTGAGGATGGTGTCGGGTAATAATAAGATGAAGGTGATGGTGTATAACACACTGGTGGTGGTGGTGGTGACGGTTGGTACTGACAAGGAAAAGATTGTGGTGTATAATTAGAGTACGGATGTGGTGGTGGTGGTTCGGTTTTGGTCGGATAATAAAAAGATGGATGTTGTGATGAGTTTTCTCGTACGGTTTCTCCTGGATTTCAATGATAATCGTACGAAGCTCTATTTGCATACAAACATGATGCGCATAAGTATCGATTCGTTATTCCTTCATGAGTATAATCTGATTGATTATAATCTTCTTGAAGAATAGAATACGATTGAAACTGATTTAATTGGTCTGGAAAAAAATTTCGAGAATCATTAGCCAAAAACTTTGGTGGCTCTGAATACCACATGATGTAGTCGCAACGGAATTAAAAGAAGAACACAATAAATAAACGAAGAACGGTAAATAACTGTAAATAAACTAAACTTTATTAAACTTCAAGGGGTTTTTCTCTTCAATATGAATCATAAACAAAGACTGGACCTCCTTTTATAGACTACTAAACTTTCCTGGATAGACACAAACTGGACTTTCCTAAATAATAGAGATACTGAAATAATGAAACTTCCTAAACCTAGATTCAATATGAATCATACTTAAATTAGGACTCTTACTAAACTACTAATCTTTGGCCGACTAGGCCATGGTCGTGTGAGCTAGTGGGGCCGTCTTAAATGCGCCTGCAATACATGGCTACAAACTGTTTGATCACTTGCTTTTATAAATTCATAGTTATGTTTGTGGGTGTTAATGGAATTAGAGTTTTGGATTTGTGCAGGCATTTTGACCTTAAATTGTTGTGAAGAAATGGTTAAATATCAAGACTAAAGTATATGAGTTCTGTGAAGATGAGGTTGATACTG
>BEHA01050437.1:165713-178033 GCA_002897215.1 Eschscholzia californica subsp. californica | reverse complement strand
CCAAATCCTCAACGGAAGCAGAATATAAAGCTTTATCGAACACTGCTACAGAAATGGTTTGGATTACGTACCTCATGGATGAACTTGGTTGTTCATTGAAGAAACCTTTGCTTCTCTACTGTGATAACATCAGTGCGAAATATTTGGCATCAAATCCAATATTTCATGCTAGAACGAAGCATATAGAGGTCGATTTTCACTATGTCAGAGATCTAGTTTCGAATGGAACTTTGGTGATTCACCATCTCTCAACGAAGGAGCAACTCGCTGATATTTTTACCAAGGGGGTTTCATTTGATCTCTTCTCTTATTTTCGAAGCAAACTCATGCTTCATCGCAGCTCCTCACCATGAGTTTGAGGGGGGCTGTGAATCTAGGGTTTCTGCAGAGAAAGAGAGAGAGGCCGAAATGAGGAATTAGGGCAAATCTTTGCCTTTTATATCTAGGTCATGTTCTGACCAAGACTTAGTCAAGAAGACCAATGCCAAGTCAAGCTAAGAAGACCAATGTCAAGTCAAGCCAAGAAGACCAATAGTCAAGTCAAGATGCTCTCTGGTCAAACCGAGTCAAGGAAGTCTTCTGACTAAGTCAACCTGCAACAAGAATAACTAACTTTAGTTAGTTACAACTAAAATCTGTTTTAGTTAACTAACTATTTTTCTAATCTTTCTTTCTCTTCTTCTTTAGATTCTCATTAGTATAAATAAACTTGTAATAAACCTAAATGATCATTGATTGGAAAATAAAATAGAGTTCTTAGAATTTTTTACACATATCTATTTCAAAGCTCTTCAATCAAACATACTTAGTTGAGATGCTTTAAGGTTATCACACTCAAGTGTAGGAGGAGAATGTTCTTTATTGTTCCACTTGGTAAACAAACATTGACTCCAAACAATTTCAGCAGGGGCATCACCTATGGCCTTGTATTAGACTTCAGTGCTTCACCCCGCCGTAGTATTATGCTTCTGAGAACACCAAGAGTTTTGTTTATAACGGCCAAAAGTCGATATATATGTTTTTTTTATAACAGGCTGAGCCATCACAAATCAGAGTAGTTTTTTGTGATGGTTTTCTTTCTGATGACTTGTCGACGTCACGAACACCATTTTGTGATGGTGCCTTATTTATAACGTCTTATAGCCGTTACAAAACACCTTGTTGTTGTAGTTTAATTAAGTTTTTCTCACCTACTTATCTCTTGATCGGTATTGAAAGAACTCATCTGGGGTTAAGTAGAGGATTATGGGTCATTAAGTGGATGTAGAAAATGAAGACCCTCGTTTTAGTAGTAATAATTAGTTCAAATTCATATAGTTATTAATAGCATTGTTTTACCCTTTGACTCGTGTGTTTGTACCGTGATTATCTAGTTCTTATCCTTTTGCATCTTGATTAGTTTCTTGAACACGATCGAACTTTTATCCCAAGAAATAACTATTGAATAATATAAAGTACTTTCCATATGGGTAAGAACATCATACAATTACAGCTGGCGTTTTTTTCTCTCTAGAAACTGTAGGATTTGAATCTTGTTGTATTACTACGTACCGGAAGGACGTACACATGTTATCACTCAACTAGATTGAGCTTCAGATCATGACGTATGATAATCTACAACTAAATGGAACTTGGAATATTACAATGTCAAGAGGTATTAAGCATACTTGAGATCCTAAAGATTACATATCGTCTTGATATAGACCAACTACCTTTAAAATCTACTACCCCCATGGCTCGATGTATATCATACGGTCGATTTAATGAGACATCTTAATTAAGAACCTAATTAATCACTTAACAGAGCGTCTACGTCAAACGATACAAAAAAATCTTAAATTATTATCACTTAATGTTGCAGTATATTAGTACATTAATTAGGATCATACTGTAATTTGGTGAATTCAAGATACCCCAGCAATAGGGTATTGTTGTATTTATAGAGGAGTAAATGTACATATTACAGAAAGACCCTTGAAAACAAATATAAATACAACTAAATACACATAAAAGACTAATACAATAATTAACACCTTAACACCTCCCCCTCTCCTTAAGCCGAACACCCAGTAAGAAGGGAGAGCTTGAAAATCAGATCATGAAATATTAAAGAGGATAACCCTTTGTTGAAGATAATTGCCAATTGTTCATCACCGGGAAGAAATAGAACTTTGAGTAAACCATTCTTGACTTTTTCTCGAACAAAATGGAAGTCGATCGCCGTGTCCTTAGTGCGAGAGTGAAGAATGGGATTAAGTGCAAGATATGTAGTACTAATGTTATCACAGTAGATAATTGGAGGTTTGATAGAATGAAACACTAATTTAAGAAGAAGGTTCTTTACCCAAATTATTTCAACAGTTGTATGGGTGACAACCTTATGCTCGACTTCGGTAAGGGACCGGGCCACCGTGGGCTGGGTTTCCTTTGAAAACAATTCCTTAAATTTTTTATTTTCATTATTGCAATCAATTTTTCTTAGGAGACAACTTAATGCAATAATGGAATTGGTGACGGTTTGGACCGTAGCTGTTGGCTTCTCTTTCGTGACACCAGGAAAAATGTTACATTATGTATTGTAAAGCAATGGTTAATAGTTTCGTCTAGGAGAAAAAAATGCAGTTATACCTATTAGCCAGTGTCATAATTTAGGAATTGAAGTAGACATTTTCCTGGTAACCACATTTTTACGCATGGTAGTTAACAAAAAAGAATCTCAATGGCAAATCTACTTTTAAGAAATAAGGTAATAGTTCATAAATAAGTATAGAACTAACTCGATCTCTATAAGTTTGTTACTAGTCTGACAATGAATAAATAATAGACGTGCGAGGGTAATTATACTGCGTTTAAATCGTAGATTATATTTAGGAAAAAAGAAAACTAATTTACATTTTTGGATTTATGAAAATTTGGGAGCAATATGTATTGTAAGTGTCCCAATATTAATGCACACCATTATTTAAAAGATAACTGTGCCCATCTATGTGTAGAATATTATTACATATACAGTCACCAACCTAAAAAGATATCTTTTACCAAATAAAACTCAAGTGTAATAAACATAAATACATATTAATAAGAGAGATATGGAAAATTTTGTGTAGGATTTTTTTTAATCATGTTCCTAAATTTGTTTCTTACATTAATATATAAATTTTCAACAATCTCTTGGATTGTCCCGATTTCAGGATTGCTAAGTTAAAAATGGAAAAAAATTAAGACCTTTCTATGTATACATGACATTGTTTTTTTTGGATTATTTGGAAGTTGCTTCTTGTTCCCCAACTACACATCTTTTTCTATAAATTAGCTCGTTGACTAGGGATATTTTATCTTCTTAATCCGATTAGCTAAGGTTTCTTTTAGCTGCAATTTCTTCAAAGGAGTGCTACAACACAGGTATCTACATACACTTACATGTTGATCACAAATTACATTTCTTCTTGTATCCAGGGCCGGCCCAAGGGTGGGAGGGGCCTAAAGAAAACGCAGAGAATGAGGCCCCACTCTTAATTTAATCACCCTAACATCTATATTTTGCCAAAATGTACATATTAAGTAGTTATGCATTTTTTTATGTTAAATTGTTCATTTCAATGTTAAAGTGTTCGAAATACCTAAATATTTCACGTAACTGAAGGGTTTTTGAGGAGAGAGAGACTCCGAGCTGACGTCAGCCACATCGAAGTCTTCCCCCTCCTTTCTCCCTCACTGAAACCCTAACTTACACGAATAGGAATACCAGCTGCACACGGTGAATCAAGTAGCCATTATCTCTTAGGTCGTGGGTAATCTAGATAAAGTTCCCTGTTACCAAAGTCATCTTAAAGATTAACGGACCAGTAGAGGTAGCCGAGAGTCGCTGTTCGTCTCGGGAAGCAGCAAGGAGGAATATCCAGGTATTTTTAGGTACAATCTCTTACCCTCTCTTTAATCTACATCTGGCTTAATTTCCTAGGTATACTAACATGAATAATTAAGGGTTATCAACCGAGTAAGCTCTTCGACTTCCCCTCGCATGCGCCGCACCTGGGTGATGGTTATGGTCATCATCTGGTAGAGTGTATTAACTCCTCTATTACAAGTGGTGAAGATCTCTAGAAGATCTTCCTCTTCTCAAGACGAGTGTAAAGCTAGGGATTACACGTGGTTTGAGACGAAAGAGAGATGGCAAAGAAGAGAAGACAGAAGAGACCCATCATATTCTTTAAAGTGCTCTTCTGTCTTCTACTCCTCTGCATGTCTTTTCTGGTTAATAGAAAGACATTATCCATCCTCCCCTTCCCTTTCTTAATAACCAAGTTCATGTCGATCCACTCTTCTGATTCCAATATAGAAGACATAACTAGAAAGATGGCGGTTCAGCTTAGTCTCTCAGAGGGTGGAAACCTAACTATTTGTTATCCCAAACCCTCTGAAAACAAAGAACTAATGGAGATATCTTCGGGTTTCTTAGCTAGGTTGTGTTGTAGATACGACTATGGGATAGGGTTCATTAGGAAACACCTTTCTGGCCAATCTAGATTTTTTAGGGAATGTAAGATCACTCCATCAGCCACTGGTCCGAACCATTTCCTCATCAAGCCTCGTAACCTCACTGTTTTGAACGAGATTCACCAAGGTAGACCTTGGATCATAAGGGGCTACTTGGTCGTGATGCAGGAGGTGGAATTCCCACTTAAAGAGATCATCCCAGCCCTCATGCTTGAGCCAATGTGGTGTAGCTTTTCGGGTTTACCATCCTCAATACAGAACAGGCAAGACCTAGATATTATCTTTTCCTGCATGGGTTACATCATCCAGATTTTACCTAGAAACTATAGCTCAGGGTCCAACTCCACTATCCGAATACAATTCATGTATGATGTGAGGACACCACTATTATCCACTCTCAACTCCATCTTCACAGACAGAGGTAAGCCAGTGAACTTTAGTTATTATAAATTTCCCAAAGCTATATGCCATAAATGTAGGATTGTAGAGCACTCGATCACCCCCTGTGTCTTATCTCAACCTCAAGCTTTTGGTCATTTTAGTAAGACTCAACCTTCTGTTCCCCTCTCTAATGAAACTTGGGCCATCTCAGTCGTTACGTCTAATGTAGCTAATGATATGATGAACACTCCCATCCCTCCTCATGATATCTTTCAAGGAAGGGGTAAGAGGAAGGACTTAGACATGATAATGGAGGTAAAAATCGAAGAGGATGTCAGGAGGAAGTCCAATCTTAGACAAGCTTTTGAGTTTGAGAGGATGAATGATGTTTACTTGAGAGAGAATCAAGTGGGATGGTATTCTGGTCAGTCTTCTTCATCCTCACTTCAATCTACTTCCATTCCTCCTAGCTGGTTCTCTCCTCCCATGGAGTCCATTGACAGTCCAGAGGAAAGACGCCGACATATCTTTGCTGATACACTCATGGCACCTTCTGGTTCAGCTAATGAGACCAGAGAAGAGGGGGAGAAAGACTAGCTTACTCGGTTGAAGTTTTCTTCTAGTTGTTTGGTGTTGATTTTGTTGAAAGTTTTATTAAGTTATTTTGTTGGTTTGTTAAGTTAACTTGTTCTAAGTTTTTGTATTCTGTTATTAGCATCTAATATAAGATAGATGCTCTTGGTTGGTTACTTCAGTTCTATGATCATTTGATTAAGAAGCTGTTAGTATAAGTAATTTCTTGTTTAACTTGGAACTTTCCTGACTTATTCAGGGCTAAGTGTAGTATCATCTTAATGGCCCAATTTTCTTTATTACTTGCTTAGATTAAAGTACAATTTAGTTTTAATCTTAATCTTATTAGTAGTGGTGTGTGGGATAGAGCATAAAGGACTAATTGGGTTAGCCGGACTGTTTAATCGCCTGTTCTTTCCAATTATTCTGTCTTCTAGGGTCTGTTTCAGAGATCATTCTTTCTGTGCCTAGGGGCATAGGCAGAGGAGGTGTTGGAGAGGGCCTTTAGATTCTAGCTTTCCTATTTTTGGGCCTCATGCAGAACCCAACTAATCAATGCCCCACCATTATTAGCTGGAATGTTAGGGGCCTGGCCCAATTTCTTACCAAGAAGCACCTCTTGAATCTCATCAATAAATATAACCCTGATATTATTTTTCTAGCGGAAATTAAGAATAGATCACATATTATTAATAAACACTTAAAGATTCAAAAATATTATAGTGGTCATTACGTGGAACCTAGCGGAAAAGCGGGTGGACTAGCTTTCTTCTGGAAACACAATTTAGATACTACCATTCTTTACTCTGATCAGAATATAATACATGCCAAGATTAACAATACCAACAACAGCTTCAACTTCTTTGTCACGGGATTTTATGGTAGCCCTTACCATACTAACAAATTAAAACCTTGGAAAACGCTGAGCAATCTTCATACTGACCAAAACACGCCTTGGACGGTGATAGGAGACTTCAATAGTGTCTTAGACAAAGATGAGAAATTGGGTGGATCCACGGCCACAAATTCTCATCTCAATAGAATTCTCTCCTATATTAGTCAACTCGAACTTATGGATATGGGTTTTAACGGAAACCCATACACATGGAGTAATAAACAATTCGACGACAAACTGATTCAAGAAAGGCTGGACCGAGCTCTATCCAATTTTAATTGGCTCCAGACTTTTTCCTTAGCTAGCATTAATCACCTAGAGGCTGTGGGTTCAGATCACCTCCCTATCCTTATGGCAGACAATAGGAACCATTATAATAAAACGAAACCTTTTAAATTCATTCGTACCTGGATGGATCACCCGGAATGTCATGATTTCATTGCGGAGAAATGGAGTGTCAATCAGAATATTCAAGTGAAGCTTAAAAAACTTAGTAAGCACTTAACTTTATGGAATAAAACAGTGTTTGGTAATATAGATAGAAATATTAAGAACCTAATAGAGAGAATTAATAATTGTAACAATAGAGAAGACCTTAATAGGTTAAATGATCAACTAGAACAGCTGTTCCTACATCAGGAAAACATCTGGAAAGAAAAATCTAGGAATAACTTCATCATGGTAGGAGACAAAAACACCAAATTCTTTCACTCCCAGGCTATCCAGCGTAACCGTCAGAATAGAATTAGAGCCATTAAAGATCAAGATGGTCACTGGCAGGAAAGTACCGAGCAGATACAAGAAATCTTTACAAATCATCTACTAGAGATTAACACGACAGCTCATACTGAAACCGCCTCTAACCTGCTAGACCTCTTCCACCCGAGTATATCTACTATCCAGAATAATAGGCTGACAGCTATCCCAGATGAATATGAGATCAATAACGCTATTAAGGGTCTGAAAAAAGAAGCGGCTCCTGGTCCTGATGGATACCCTCCTTTCTTCTTTCAATCCAATTGGGATACTGTCAGCGCAGATATTCATCAGTTAATTCAGAACTTCTTTCTCTCAGCTGTTCTCCCAGTTGAAGCTAATCATACACATATTTGTCTAATCCCAAAAACTACAACTCCGCAGACTCCGGCGGACTACAGGCCTATTAGCCTTTTGAACACTACTTACAAGATCATCACTAGAATTTTAGCTGATAGGTTCAAAGAAACCCTTATTGATATTGTAACTCCGGTCCAAGCTGCCTACCTTCCGGGTAGGCAAATAACGGATAATATTATAATAGGTCAGGAAATTATACATTCCATGAAAAAGTTGAAAGGTAAGACAGGTTACTTCGGCCTGAAGCTAGATATGTCCAAAGCATTTGATCGTATAGAATGGAATTTCTTATATGATATTATGAGAAAACTAGGATACTCGGAACAGTGGATTAAAATGATCAATACTTGCATCTCAACCTCCTCAATGGCTGTTCTTATTAACGGTCACCCCGGACGCACTTTTTACCCGACCAGAGGGATCCGGCAAGGAGACCCTTTGTCCCCTTTCCTTTTTATTTTGGCAATGGAAGGCTTAAGTAGATTACTTGTGGCTAATCAGGATATAGGAACTTTTCTAGGATTCCCAACCAATAATACGGACTTGACCATCTCCCATCTACTGTTCGCTGATGATTGCATCATCTTTGGTCAGAACTCCTTAGATAATATTCATATTCTTAAGAGCATCCTGAAAATCTTTTGCGAGTCTTCCGGTCAAATGATTAACTATAAGAAGTCTAATATTTTCTACTCTAAGAACTCACACCCGAAATTTAAGCGCATGATTATGCGATCTTTGAAAGTCAAATATGCATCTACATCGGATAAATACTTAGGGGCTCATTTGTTTATTGGCGCCAACAAGCGGGTAGCCTTCCAAGATCTCATTCAGAAGATCAAGAATAAATTAGAGAAATGGAACTTCTCATTCCTTTCTCAAGCTGAGCGCACTATTGTTATTTCAACAATAGCTGCAGCTGTACCCCGATACCAAATGCAATGCTTTGCCTTACCGAAAGGCATCAGCAAAAGCATAACGACGATTCATAAGTCGTTTTGGTGGGGTAAGTCTAGAGGCATCTGTACGAAATCGTGGTCGTCCATTTGCCTTCCCAAAGTATTGGGAGGTCTAGGTATTCATCGTACTGAGTTAGATAACACAGCTATGCTCAGTAAATTAGCTTGGAGGCTTAAAACTGAACCTACAGCTATGTGGGTAAGATTTCTAAAAGCCAAATATTTTCCGAGTACGGAGTCCCCAGGTCCCACCAAAGCACATCACTCCTGGCTGTGGAAAACCATTAATAAACATACTCTTCAAATTGATGAGTTAACTACCTGGGAAGTTCACAATGGTAATCACATCAACATTTGGTCGGACAACTGGATTCCTGACAACATCATCCCACCCAATTTAGCAAATTACACACATATTACAAAAGTGGCACAGCTTATTAATAATAATAGTTGGGATGACAATACCCTTAATAACATATTTGATCAAAACACTATTAATCTAATAAAATCAATTCCTATTTGCACGGAAGGTGAAGATCAGAGGATATGGAAACTGACTAAATCAGGAAAATTTACAGTGAAATCTATGTATAACTATTTATGTACGATTATGAACTCCCCCATAAATGTTAATCCGAATTGGAAATTCATATGGAATCTCAATAATGTGCCTAGAGTCCAAATATTCATATGGAAAATTTGCACTAATGCTCTCCCAGTTCGGGAGAGAATTGGTAAGTTCATTAATAACAACCTTATATGCCCTAATTGTAATGCGATTGAAACCTTAGATCATGCGCTTTTACATTGTCCTCTATCTAAGAACATTTGGTTCCATTTTAACATTATCTCTGAGAAAATTGTGAATGTTAGAGACTGGATTTTTTCTTGGGAACATACCCCTACATTTAAAGATGCAGCTTATCAGAACCTACTTTCCACAATTTTGTGGGTAATATGGAAAACTAGATGTGATCATTGTTTCCAATATGAGATTATCGACCTATCCCAAATCATTAACATGATCATTAAATTCCCCAAGAATATGATTCCTAATATTAAGAACTGTAAAGCCGTACAAATTAAATGGACCCCCCCCGGAAAAAAACATGGATGAAAATTAATGTAGACGCCTCTTTTACCAAGGTGAATGAAATGACAGGTGTTAGTTTAATTGTACATGATGCGGAAGCAAAATTCATTGCAGCTCAAACATCTATATCCAGATGCAGGAATAGTGAGGAAGGGGAAGCCGTTGCTATCCTTAATGGTCTTGTATGGGCAGCAGAACATGATTATAAAGACATTATCATCGAGAGTGACAACATTAATCTTATTACCCATCTTCAGAATCCCAAGCATGAAGTACATTGGCAATCTCGAGTTCATCTCAAGAAAATTCGCGATAGGAAAAATCAGTTTAATAGAGTTAAATTTAACTACATCAACAGGAATACGAATATGCCAGCTGATAAGCTTGCGAAACGTGCGAGGAAAAAGTATAAACCGGAAACTTGGATCAGAATTCCTTTCTTTCTTACTGCTATGTACTGTAATAATACGTTGGTTTATTAATCTAATCTGAACACCTTAACAAAAAAAAAAAAAAAAATATTTCACGTAACTTTGGAATAGTTATTTTGGTTATAAAAAAGTTTCAATTTTATTTCATTTAAAAATTTGAGCTGCGTATGAAATTTAAAAGCTACCAACAACTATGGTTTTAGCAACTAATTCATTTCTAATTTTGAATTGAAAAAGGAATCATAATAAACAATAGTTTTTGAATGAAATTTGATTGATATAACATTTTTAGTCAAATTAGATGAAAGCTAGCAACTTTGTAGTCGTCTTAGCTATCTTGTTTGGCAATCGAACTTGAGTCCATATAAGAGTCTTTTTTTCCCGAAAAATTGATACCTCTTCTACACTTACGACGTAATGTTACACATCAAAGATTTTCAATGCTATTTATTAATCAAAATACCACATAATTGTATGATAAAAATATATTTCACACGCAAATCATATGTAAAATACAAAATATATTCAATTTAGCAACAAAAATTTATTATGATGTTATTGATGGTTAAAAAAATTGTGAAATAAATAGGACTTTAGTAAAGTACATGAGTCCGGGAGGCCTCTTATTATTGTCAAACCTTATTTAGAAAATCAAATTAAAATGCCCAAAAACGTGCTTACATCAAGGCTTGAACTCGTGACCTCCTAAGTAAAACACAACTTGTTCACCTATTGAGCTAACACACAATTATTATCCAATTGGCTTTTGATTCATCATATGTAGTCTAACGGTTTTGGATTCTGTGGCCCTTATTCTACCTCTGGGTACTTGGGGCCCAAAGCCACCAAAGCGGTGGCTTTGGGCCTGGGCCGGCACTGCTTGTATCATGAATTATAGTAGATTTAAAATAAAGCAAATGAGAAAAACAAAAGACCAAAAACGACATCAAATGTGAGTTTGGTCTAGCAAAGTGTTTTATACCACAATCGGCTTTGCATAATCCGATCTGCGCCATTCTGTAGTTGAGAAATTTTATAAAAAATTATTTTGTTAAGACAAATTTGATATTTTGAGTATGAATCTTATTTTCTTCAGACAAAATTGACTAATTCTGACTAATTTGCATTTGTCTCTCACATTTTAGTTACGGTCCCACCTAAAAAATAATTTCAAAAATCATAAAATGATGTTACGAAGGCTCCAAAGATGATAAGATGATTTCATTTAACATAAGTTTAGGTTCTCAGGGGCTTTCTCAGTGGCTTGATTTGCAGTAAAAAAAGTAATATTTTTACCTACTTGAGAAAAAGGGAAAACAAAAATACGGTTTCACAATTTTCCAAAGAATTCGATTCAAAATATTTTCTTCTATGAGGAAAAAATTAACAGAAGTTCGGTTAAAATTCCTTATAAATTTTTTGTTTTGGTAAAAAAAGATTACAAAGTTTTTTCTAGTCTTCAGATCTTTAAGTATTTTCGTTTTTTGAATTGCTTGCAAGAGGTTTGCAATTATTTGCAAAAGGATTGCAACTGCTCACAGAATTTGTAATATGATTGCAATTGCTTGCAAAAGAGTTGCAAATTGTTTCCAAAACGGCTTGCATTTGATTGCAAAAGGGTTAAAAAAATGTTGAGTTCTTAACCAAACAACATACCAATGTTGGATTTTTAACCAAACAAATATAACTCGTTGTTTTAACTTAACATAACTTAAAATGGGGCCTTCGCCTAATTTCTTGAAAAAATATTAATCAATGGACTCGAATCTGAATCTTTGCTATATTAGAGGATTTTTTTGATAAAGCAAATTAAGCTGGGAATATAAAAAGGTTTAAGAATACTTCCTTCTTTGGAATTTCACGCAAAAGCTAACTTGGCACTTTCTGACCACATAGACATTCCCGCCTCAGATTAAAAGAAATTTGTCGAAAGAGACATTTAACACGTAATATTTTAGTTTTAGGGGGTTTCTTCTCCCGCAGAAGGTAACGTCGACCAAGCGTACACATACATATATATTTCATATTAGAGATTAGATGAATCATAGACTAATCTTTCTTTTTTATGCATATACTCCTTCCCTATCAATGTGTACAAAATATTCCATGGTTTATTAAAAGAACAAAATTTGTACAACATTATTAGAAGTATTATGCAAGCAGATTCTTGTTTTGTTGGCATGCATAGTCTTTCAACTCATTTTTATTTTTTATTTAACTTTTCTCCATAAATCAAGACCACAGAATTAGAAAATGTCATATGATTGTTGTGTTCTAGTTGGATCCTTTAAATTATGTAGTTTCTATAGTTCAAGATGGTTGACTATAAATTGATTTACTGTTGCATTATTCTCTCTTAGGTTAATCTATATACC
>BEHA01050437.1:148608-159302 GCA_002897215.1 Eschscholzia californica subsp. californica | reverse complement strand
CCGTCCAAGTTCTTCGAGATATAGTCGGCCTTTGAGTATAAGATGAGCCATGAACAATCCATTCCAGAGTAGACGAAAGACGTCCCCAAAACCATTGATTCTTCCCTGCTGGAAAACATAATGGTTTGAACTTTGATGGACCTCGTCTACCTGAAGCCTGAAATTTAGAACCACGAATAAAATCACCTCCATCATTCAACAATCGTTCCCAAGTCCAAACAAAGTCCCTATCTCGAACTCTTATGAACATATACTTGATGTACTCATGACTTGCTTCTGTTCGTAAGAAGTGAATTAATTCATATGCATGTTCTTGTGATATCCATTCCTCATGATTGTAGTTGTGGCTATGCTCTGTGATTCGAAGCCCAAAAGTTATATCGAATAGTAAGTGGAAAGTTTTCCTTTCAATCTTGAGAGATCTCTGACGAACAACCATGCCGGAAACTAGATGTAGAGTAAAAAAGAAAGGGGGAGAAGAAGGTGATTAGATACTCTACTCAACTCCACCCTGGACGCCTATCCAGGGAACTAGAGCAAGCAAAAGTTACTAACAACCCGAAGAAATGATTACATCAAACATGATTTTAACTATGTTAGGTCCTGAACTCCTATAGTAATATCTATAGCTCACGATCTGTCAGCTTCTTATTGACTCATATTCTGACAGTGCAAACTGTTCGGGATGAAATCTGAAGCAACTAAACAAAGGCTAAAAATGCAACATCTTTTTTAAACATCACCTAGAGGTAAGGATGGAGCTTTAAATTTCCTGATATTTCCTTTCAAAACAATTCTTTAAATTTAGATTTTCATTATTGCAATCAATTTTTCTTAGGAGACAACTTAATGCAATAATGGAGTTGGTGACGGTTTATAGCGTAGCTGTTGGCTTCTCTCTTGTGACTGCAGGAAAACGGTTACAAAATGTATTGTTTAGTGACGGTTAATAGTTCACCAAGAAGAAAATTGCAGTTATACTTATTAGCCAGTGTTATAAATTAGGAATTGAAGTAGACATTTGCCTGGTAACCACATTTTTACGCATGGTAGTTAACAAAAAAGAATCTCAATGGCAAATCTACTTTTAAGAAATAAGGTAATAGTTCATAAAATTCAAGGTACGTAAATAAGTATAGAACTAACTCGATCTCGATAAGTTTGTTACTAGTCTGAAATTGAATAAATAATAGACGTGCGAGGGTAATTATACTACAATTAAATCGTAGATTATATTTAGGAAAAAAGAAAATTAAGTTACATTTTTGGATTTATGAAAATTTGGGAGCAATATGTATTGTAAGTGTCCCAATATTAATGCACACCATTATTACATATACAGTCACCAACCTAAAAAGATATGTTTTACCAAATAAAACTCAAGTGGAATAAACATATATACATATTAATAAGAGAGATATGGAAAATTCTGTGTAGGATTTTTTTTAATCATGTTCCTAAATTTGTTTCTTACATTAATATATAAATTTTCAACAATCTCTTGGATTGTCCCGATTTCAGGATTGCTAAGTTAAAAATGGAAAAGAATTAAGACCTTTCTATGTATACATGACATTGTTTTTTTTGGATTATTTGGAAGTTGCTTCTTGTTCCCCAACTACACATCTTTTTCTATAAATTAGCTCCTTGACTAGGGATATTTTATCTTCTTGATTTGCAGTGAAAGAGGTCTATGAGGTTCGGAAGATCGATGACATTCATCAAGTGGCTGGCTCGAGAAAAAGAATATCCTATTAGCTAGTAGTAATATTTACTTCAGTTTGATACAGTACTTTGTAGTACGTTTGTTGGTACTTAGGTTTTCCACCTGAGCCTTGGCTCTTGGTGCTTGTACTCTGTTTTTGTGGTTCCTTTCGAATTGAAAACCATCTCAACTTGTTTGTTTCTTGAATAGTATTGAGGTTTCATGCATAAAAATAGAAGACTTTAAATTAGGTTATGAATTTAGCATGTGAGCAAATACTATCTGAGTTCACGGATAAGGCTTCTGTTAAAATAGAAGCTCGGGATATTAACACGACAAGAGTTATTAAGATAGAGTAATCGATTGAGTAATATCCCTTACATTATAGTTGATGTCTGAATTCAAGCTTAATTGATTTTTTCCACATAGTCGATTAAAATAAGAGTTAATTCCGATTTGCCCCCCTACTTTGTGGTCCTAGCTGCCATTATGGCTCCTATTTTCTGTATATTCAAATATGACCTCATATTTTCCGTAAATTCAAATATGACCCTCTTTTTTTAATGTAAATGTCAGAACTACCCTTCCTATAATTATTTTTTCAAAATAAATTAAATAAAAAACACGAATTTCCACCTCCCTTCCCTTTCCACACATCTCTCTCCACATCACCTCTCTCTTCTCCGACGAAGGTCGCCGACCGGAAAATTTCTGGCCAAAGACCTTAAAAAAAAATTGTCTCATCTCTCTCTTCAAGTCACCCATCTCTTCTCCTGCAAGGTCACCGAAAAATTTTCCGGCCGGCGACCTTCAAAAACTTAAAAAGAAAACTCTCATCTCTCTCTCTAAACACTCCAGCGAAGGGTTTTCCCTTCGCCGAAGATCTGGTTTGTTGAAGAACAGACCAGATCTGTACGTTTCTCAACAAACCAGATCGATCTGGTCTGTTGAGGAACATACCAAATCTTCGGCGAAGGGAAACCCTTTGTCGGAGTGTTTAGAGAGAGAGATGAGAATTTTTTTAAGTTTTTTAAGGTCGCCGGCCGAATTGCCGGCCGAAAAATTTCGGTCGACGACCTTGCCGGAGAAGAGATAGATGACTTGGAGAGTGAGATGAGAGAATTTTTTTTTTTGTGAAGGTCTCCGGCCGGAAATTTTCTGGCCAGCGACCTTTGTCGGAGAAGAGAGAGGTGAGTTGGAGAGAAAGAGGTTACATGGAGAGAGATGTGTGGTGGAAAGGGAAGTGAGGTGGAAATTCATGTTTTTTATTTTTTGAAAAAATATTTATAGGAAGGGTATTTCTGACATTTACAATAAAAAAATGGGTCATTTTTGAATTTACGGAAAATAGGGGGCCATAAAAGAAGCTGGTCATAAAGTAGGGGGCCAAATAGGAATTAACTCTTAAAATAGACATCTTCAGTAGAAACCTAAATAATCAGCTATTGAAGGTCTGGAGCGTCGAATAGTGAAAGGCTTTAGACAACCTTAGATTACAATTTTTACCGAAGCAGAAAATCATGTAGATTGAATATTGTCATACATGTAGGTATTTGGATTGATTTTTGAAATGAATGGGCTCACGATGAACACACAAATATCGAATATCTTCCACAATACTAGGTCCTGACTCGTGATAATATCTAGCTCAACTTTCAGCTCCATAAAACATATATATGTTTGCACGAGGCGATCAAAATAGTATCTTAATTAGAAGTAATGGATGAGAGAACTGATCAAGATCCAACAATTCAGATCGTTAAAGAATGTCGAATGAGAAGAAAAAAAAGAATATCAAAGCAGTATTTCTTCTAAATATCCCTTAAATAAAATAGGGATATATTTTCCACTTTTTTCCTTTGAAAAGAGTTCACTTATTAGGATCATATTCACCTTTTACCTTATGCACTAGAATCAAATTTTTTACAAGAACGACATCCTAGAGAAGTAAATATTCGTCAATGAAAATATGTATTGCAATGAAGAAATTTGGTGACGGTTCTGGAATGTACATATTGACTGCTTTTCCACGACATTGGGAATTGTAACACAACATATTGTAAAGGCGGTAAAACAACCATTTATAGTATTGAATAGCAGAAAAATAGATATTTTGTTTTAATGTACAGTATCTTCATTTAAAAACAGGGTAACTAGCTAAAATAAAAATATAAACTCTGAGTCGAGAGCATCTCCCACGGGAGACCCAAGAAAAACCCTAGTAATCATAGATGTCAAGTGATCGATTGAGTTTTCTTTATCAGGTGAAAGAGTAGAGATCCACTGATCTTCTCCATCTTCGACGTGGGTCTCTAAAATACTTTATCACTTGATTGATAGGAAGGAAAGTTTTCTCTAAGTCAAACTATAATAAGTGATGACTAGAATAATCAAAGATCCTCAAGAGAACACTTTAAATTTAGAGATCTTAAGGTGAAATGTGCTTGACCTAAAACTGCTTCTTTTTTAACCATATCTGTTTCAAAGTGCTTCATCGTGGAAGACAAAACTTCAAATCCAAAGTTATCTCGAAAACCAAGTAAGAGTTATCTCGAAACCAAGTCAAAAGTTATCTCAAAACCAAGGAAGGAGTTATCTAGCTAAAAATCAAGTCAAGAGTCAAGTCAGAAGCAGTCACTTTGTTCATATTGCTTAGGAAGGTTTGCCCGCTTTCAGTATTGTTGTAACGCCCCATGCCCCATAAATAGGCACGAGCATGTCCCGGCAATTCACAGACGAACCGAAATTCGGCAGCATCTCCTCTGTAAATCGAACCGGTCGCACCTGTAGAACCTGTCATGCAAACCATACATTCGCATACACAAACACAACGGAAGCTAAAATGAAACTAAAAATGAACTAACAGACTCTGGTTCAAAACCGAACCAC
The DNA here is from genome assembly GCA_002897215.1 of Eschscholzia californica subsp. californica. NCBI lineage: Eukaryota > Viridiplantae > Streptophyta > Magnoliopsida > Ranunculales > Papaveraceae > Eschscholzia > Eschscholzia californica. The sequence continues at coordinate 154,708 of BEHA01050437.1, read as the reverse complement.
CAGAACTCACTTAACTCATCCTGCACAAATCCATACATCCTTATACAACTTATGTGATACATATATATGTTATATGGTTCTTCGTGAAATAAAATATAACTGAAGAACCGATAAGATTCTCTAACATGTTCTTTTGCTGTCCCAAACTAATTCACATGTCATGATAGCTTCCTTGAGTAGCCTCAACTACTTGGACCTACAATCTCACAACATCTTATCTCTTGCCATCTTTATAGTTTCCATTTCTCGGAATCTCTGAGCCCTTTCAACTACTCAACTTGGAAGTCCCTTTTATTGTATAACCTTCCAGGTCGTATGATCCTTCCATTAAACTTCTTATGTGGTTCAATCTGTAGCTTCTTTGCTACTCGAGGGCATTTCCCATATTATCGGTTTGCCTAGGTTAGCTACTCCTGGCAATGCCTTCATATGAAAATCACCAGCTCGGGTGACTTAGACTCACACGATTTTTCCACAGTTCCATCGTTATTGACCATGTTAATCCTGCTTATGCATCCTTAACTGTGTTGTCTCCAAGGAATAACCATTGTTGTCATGATTACTAACACACTTTGTTACCTTGTTTTCCTTAACCCGCTGAAAATCCCTTAGTTCACCTTCCCCAAAATTACCTTACTGATTTCGCTATCCCTCGATAAGTCATTATTGGTCCTTTGATTTCTTTCTCTGTTTTCCATAAATCCTATCTAACTCTATCGCCTTTCATATCACCATGTACCAGTTTCACTTAATGTCTGAAAATTGCCCGTATTTGGTCTTTCCCCGATCTAGATGCGATTTACTAGCCCAAAAGTTTCTGACCAAACCCACTTACTAATCATGTCTGTCACCCCATGCAGTCTTACGAGTTGTCGGTACGAAAAACTTCGCAAACACCAGCATCATGTTGATCTCACCCCGACTCTTATGGCCAAGTTGCCCTTTCTTCAGTTATCTTAATTGCCTCGATACACAACTTTCCTCATCATTGGTAACTATTTTCCAACTCACAGCAAGTTTGTCTTTCTGACGCATCGTAGTCCTTTCTAAGACTCCAACCCCACATTAAACCACACCGAAGGAATTAACTTACGATTATCACCCACGTATCGGTTCTTCCTATTGCGCGTAAAACGAAGCAAGAAACAAAAATCACAAGAAAAACAAAACAAATCAAACATTTCCCCCTTGAAATTCTACCCGAATCTTTTCTTTGACCAATTTTTTCTACTCCAAAAACCCAACACCACTCTTGAACTCGGTTGCAAGATGAAAGAAGACCCGGTTCTGATTTTTTTCCCTAAACAGCCGAATTTCATTTTTAGTCCCTGATTTCACTTAGTTTGAATTCAGAATGGTCCCTCAGCTAACTTCAAATCGTGGGATGTTACAATCTTCCCCCCTTAAAAGAAATTTCGTCCTCGAAATTTGGATTAACTCGGATTTTCTCGCAATGAATCTATTGAATCGACTTATTCCTAACTAAATCATGTAGTGACCCTTCTTTATCACTCCACACTATAATCATGAACTTCCGACTGTATCGAAAGATGTTCTAAGAGCTTCTTTTGTTGCAGTACTTATGAGCTCATTCAGAGAACATACTCGATTCTCCTTTACCATCCTAAGACCTCAGATCTTTAAACACCATATCCCTCATCTAACTTCAAATCGTGGGATGTTACAATTGTGAAGTACCATCACAACCCTGAAAGGAAGTTGTTGAGTCCTACAAAGCATACACCTAATTGTTGGTACTGTTACAAGGGTATAAAACCTCTTAAAGAAATATAATCGCCTAGACTCATTTCACTTTCCGTCTATCTCGGTTAGTCCGAATGAACATCTATTATAAGGCGGCAACGTTGTTGATCTCTCTTAGAATTGAAGGTCGGAGAACCTCCTATGACGATTCGTAGACTTATATACGATTCAAGAGGTCTTATCGATTGTCAATTCCATTCTCGACTCTACAGTAGACATCAAAAGTACTAGCATATATCCTTATATGAATGTCATAAACAATAAGCTATGCGTCACTGAAAGTGTTGCTTAACAATTAAAATCTGCGCAACTTACAATTTCAGCTAAGACTACAATCCATTTAGAAAAATGATCAGTCTAACAAGAAGAATAATAGTACTTTTTTTTTTTACAAGATCATAGAAATGGTGCTAGGAAGGCAACAAAATAACATGATACATCCAACCCAAAAAGCAAATGAGCTATTACAAGATCATCATGGCATTCTCCAAATTGACAACTAAATTTATAGTTCTAGGAAAATGATGAAATTTCATATACCCTTAGACTTGCTATTGATATATAAAGACTTACTATATGAAGTGCAAAAGCTGTGAAACTCATAGTATCCAAGAAACAAGTAAAGATAGTATTCCAAAGAACAATAACAATAACAAAAACATCATAGTTCAAGCACCAAGAGCCAAAGTCAGGTAGAAAAGAAAATAAACATATTAGAATTAAATACTTCATAAAACTGAACTAATATTTCTATTAAAATGGGGGGGATCTTCATCATCATATCCTCCAGCCAGCTACTTGATGATCATTGTTGTGATCTGCAGAACCTTAAAAGAGTGCTTTCACTTTCACTACAAAATAAGAGATAATATTTAGTTAATTAGGAGGATCTCCAATGGGTTACCATAAGATAAAAGAAAGAAAAATCAGTTGTATATATATGAAGCAAAATTTACGCTTACCCTAAAACAGGAGCGTTTCAAAATGATCGAGAACCTGCAAGTCCGTCCATTTTCCTATTGTAGAAGTTGGAATGATCCTTGAAGCCTTTGTTTCCAAATTAAAAAAGACCAATTTGCTTCTACCTCTTGATAGTAGAATTTCGTTATCCCTTACAGTCGTAGCATGTACCTTCATTGGAATTGGAGCCCTTGTTACCCAATTGGGCATTCCGAAATGATATTTTCTTATCCAAGTCGACTCGGTGTTGGTGATTATCTGAAGTACATACACTTGCATCTCAACCTTGTTGATCATGCACACTGCCAGACTCCCATTCAATTCAATCAAGTATGGAGTACAAGGATCCTCCAGATTCACACAGTCAGGCAGAAGCCGAATTACAAGCTCTTCAGTGGTTATGTTGATCGATAATACTGAAGTAAGTTGTTCGCTTGGCCCTAATAACCAATGAACCTCTCTGGATGTCTTAAGATGCTTGGTTCGATTGGAGATATAAGGGACGAGGGCCTTTTCCCTCCAAATGGAAGGCTCTCCTACAGTCAGTATTTCAAGTTTAGACATGCCATGCATTGTGGGGTGATACAAGGAAAGCCGAAATAGTTTATATCTCCTGTTGATTGAATCGCAACCGAACGCCAAATCAAAAGTTGGCGTTGCTGGTTTTGTAATACGAAAGTATTTTTTTATGGCCGGATTGTAGATCCTAATGTCGTTTAGATTACGGAATTCTGTCATACAAATAAATCCATTACATGAATCAATAACTGAATAGGTAGAAGGCTTGAAAAGGTATCTGTCAAAAACCTCTACCACATTATCTGGCTCTTGTTTGTTTGGGAGGAAATAAAGAGGGTAATATGTTGCAGGCGATCTCTTCATATGGAAATAGCTGTTATTGGCTTTGATTAGGTATCCTGGTTTCTCTTTCCATCGTTGAAGGTGTGTCCAGATCGTGTGATGATTTTCTAGACATAGTTTCCATTCCCTACAAACTGCCTTGTCGACATTGAGAGTCTTAGCTGGTACTCTCGAAAGGATATCAACTATAATCTCGTGAGGGACCAGCTGTAGTTTTGATTGGTTATCCATGGTATACTCACGTCTGTACGGACAAACCTAGGAGAGAATTATGCGATAGTGAATCAATTAATAGTCTACTATCTTCAACTATCAAAACTACGTACTTTAACGAATTCACATAATAAAACATAGAACATATTATATACATTAATTGGTATGACCATATATACTTCTGCCATAGAAGATCATGGCAACTTTACACATCCATGTATTATTGGTGATCCTATAAACTAGATGAATTTATACTTTCGATTTTAAATTATTGGGATTTAAAAAAAATTGATAAAAATGTTGTAAGAGGAAGATCCTTGAGAAGCATTTCTCATATTTATTGTTTTTCTAGCTTTGCTTTCACAAAGAATCCATTAATATGGGTGCACTTTAGACTTAGGACCCCTCAGAAATTTGTTCTTTAGAAAGTATTTAAGTGAGAAATTCTTATGTTAAAATTTTGAAACCCTTGTTTTACTTTTTTTTTTTCCCTAGGTTGAATCATTCATATACTAGGTGATAAGCATGACATCAAAGAAAATTTGAGTAATAATTTTTTTTTTTACTGCAATTTAAGTTAATTAATGAGAAGGCACCAAAAATGATAAAATTATATTCTTGATATGAAGGTACATTATTTTATCTTCTTTGGTGCCTTGACACATCATTTTATCTTTCTTCTTCCAAACAGCCTCTGCTATCCCTAATTCAAATTTCAAATATGTATGTGTGGAAAACTCAATTTTGCCCTAACAAAATCAAGTTTTTCTAGATGAAATCAAAATTTTCTAGACAAAACAATTTTGATAAAAAGAAAATCCAAACTATTGAACGACGCAAACACAGTGAAGCCTGTCTGAAAAATACTTTGTTGGAAAACGCATTTAGTTGATTGAGTAGACTAAACTTACGTTCAATGTCACAAGCAGTAAGATAAACTTAAGATCAACATATATTATATATTGTTATACCTGCTTTAGCACTCCTTGAAGATATTGCAGCTAGAAGAAACCCTAGCTAGTTGCGATTAAGAAGATAAAAAAAGCTATAGTCAACAAGCAATAGGTAAAAGAACGATTTCCTTGATAATCTCACAAAACAAGTCCTTGTATTTATAGATATTTGTAAGAATTCACTTAATGAGATCAGTATGGATGCTAATTCAATTCTAATCTTACTTGGTATCAAATATTTGGAGTATATTTTTTTGTTGGTGTCAATATTTGTAAATTACTTTTTCTCTTTTTATTTGTCCTTCATTATTTTGTAATTAATGATGTGCATCATTTCAAAACATTTTGCTTAGTTGTTTTAGCCGATATTATGTCTCGACGTGGCCAAGAATATTCTACCTGATGCAACTTATTCATTTGGCCAGGTTAGTTAAGCTTGGTTTGACTGTCATAGTCGACTAACTATCAAATTATAGTTTTCACTAATCTAAAAATACAAATTGACAATCATTTTATTTCTACATTTATAACTATAATCCAAGATAAATTGTAATATAGTCTCTTTTATGCCTATAATTTATTCTATTTCCATTAAACCTAAAGTACCGTTACCACGGAGTTAGTTGATATTGGTCATCAATCATCTTATATACTGTATCTGTTTTCAATGTTAATGTATTTTACAAACTAAGATTGTTCTTTAATATTCAAATCACCATTGATACATTTTGTTTTAGCTAGGTATATAATTACCATGCCTTTGAATGAGGATATTGTACACCAAGGCAGAATATCTATTTCAATGCCTAATTTACAACAGTGGGTACAAAAACCACTTTTTACTATGGAAAACTACAAATTGTCGGTATAGAATACATTAGGTTACGGTTTTTCTGGTGTCACAAAGAAGTCAATAGCTACAATCTAAAACTGTCTCAAATCCCTTTGGTTTACTACATTCTTTCATTAAATATTTGGCAAGTTCTTTATACAAAGAAATTTTGACGTTCAAAGAGAAAATAGAAAGGTATTTACATTTTTTGAGAAATGATATAGCGACGAAATCTCACACAGATTTCAAAAGAAATCTCAAATCAGCGGTTGGAATAGTTCATCAATTTTTCTAATATCTAATTATATGGGGTCTCATTTTTGGAAGATGTAAGAAGAGGACTCTAATTATATGGGGTCTCATCACTTGCTTTTATAAATTCATAGGTATGTTTGTGGGTGTTAATGGAATTAGAGTTTTGGATTTGTGCAGGCATTTTGACCTTAAATTGTTGTGAAGAAATGGTTAAATATCAAGACTAAAGTATATGAGTTCTGTGAAGATGAGGTTGATACTG
>BEHA01050437.1:124704-138136 GCA_002897215.1 Eschscholzia californica subsp. californica | reverse complement strand
CCCCCCTCTCCTCAAGCCGAACACCCAATAAGAAGGGAGAGCTTGAAAGTCAGATCATGAAATATTAAAGAGGATAACCCTTTGTTGAAGATGTTAGCCAATTGTTCATCACCGGGAAGAAATAGAACTTTGAGTAAACCATTCTTGAGTTTTTCTCGAACAAAATGGAAGTCGATCGCCGTGTGCTTAGTGCGAGAGTGAAGAATGGGATTAAGTGCAAGATATGTAGTACTAATGTTATCACAGTAGATAATTGGAGGTTTGATAGAATGAAACACTAATTTAAGAAGAAGGTTCTTTACCCAAATTATTTCAACAATTGTATGGGTGACAACCTTATGCTCGACTTCGGTAAGGGATCGGGCCACCGTGGGCTGGGTTTTGGATGCCCAAGCTATTAAGTTAGGGCTAAGGAATACTCCATAGCCAGATGTCGACCGTCTGTCATCGGGGGACCCAGCCCAATCAGCACCAGAATAGCCAATAAGAGGAAGACTATGGCTCGCGGAAAACCAAACCATGATCGAATGAACCTTTTAAATATCTCAAAATCCGTTTAGCAGCGATGAGAGGAGTGGTCGTCGGTGAACCCATAAACTTTGATACCTGATTAAAGCAATGTATTGAGATAATTCACATGGTTTCTAGGTGTCGAGACAATCTCTAATGAGCGAATTTATTGAGATAATTCACATGGTTTCTATTCTTTAAGCAATGTATTTCTTAGGTAGATGATACCTTATATTGGTGAGTCTATATTTGTTAACTATTATTGTTATTTGTTAGTTTGAGGTAGTGATCCACGTGAGGATCTATTATGAGCATCATCCATTTTGACTTGTCATGTGTTGTTGGCTTGAATGGTTTGGTGGACTTGTTTGTAATTCTTTATTAAAGCCAATAGTTGTGGTGTGATGCTATTATGGGTGTGTGATGCTATTATGGGTGTGTGATGTTGTTATGGGTGTGCGATGTGATGGAGTTGATGGAGGGTTGTATGAGTTTATGTGGTTAGTTCGGCCCTCTCTACTAGATGCGATCTAGGTATGGAGCGTATGGGGTCGGCGCTAACACAATGGATGACCTTGTGGACCACACTCTCATTCAACTTATGTTTGTTGTATGATTCTATTATGTGTGTGATGTGAAGGAGTTGATGGAGGGTTGTATCAGTTTATGTGGTTGGTTCGACCCTCTCTACCGGATGCGATCTAGGTATGAAGCGTGTGGGGTCGGCGCTAACACAATGGATGACCTTGTGGAACACACTCTCATTCAACTTATGTTTGTTGTATGATTCTATTATGTGGGTGATGTGATGGAGTTGATGAAGGGTTGTATGAGTTTATGTGGTTGGTTTGGCCCTCTCTACCGGATGCGATCTAGGTATGGAGCGTATGGGGTCGGCGCTAACACAATGGATGACCTTGTGGACCACACTCTCATTCAACCTATGTTTGTTGTATGATGTTATTGTGTGTGTGATGTGATGGTGTTGGTAGAGGGTTGTATGAGTTTTGGTGGTTGGTTCGACCCTCTCTACCGGATGCGATCTAGGTATGGAGCGTTAGTATTGTTTTATGATTGTGTCTTTTGGCATAATGTTTTATCGACTAAATTGTCAATTTTGGATTCTATAAAGGTGTATCTTGATTACAAGTGTGATATTTTTATATCTATCGAAAAGGAGAAAGATTGTTGTATTATGAGAGTTAGTATTGGATTAGAATGCGAGGACATTGCAAACCTAATAATCAAGAATATAAATTGTTAGTTTCTACATTATGAGGTAAATCTCGCTGTATTATGTTAGTTGTCACGTTAAATTCCAGATAACGTCAATAATGAATATGAATGCAATGTTTCCTTGATTGGGGATTGAGCTTGCCTACCCGAGACTTAGGATTGAAGAAATTTACTGCAGTTGGGTTTTAACCCAACTATTTTGTTTTTCAGGTATTGATTGTGCACTCATGGTAGGCGTTGCTCGTGGATCCAGTTTGAAGGTCTCAAATCTTCGATTTCAAGACACTTAACTTGAGATTTGGGATTTGGGGCGCTACAGTATTACCGTATCTAGATTATCAAAGTTAGCTTTACCAAAAACTATAAGATCATCAGCAAATAGTATATGTCTAAAACTAGGAGCTGTTGGATTGATCTTATACCTTGTAAATGTACCTTGATTTTCATAATGATTAAAGAGGAGAGAGAGCGACTATGAGGATAGAATAAAAAGATAGGCGATAACGAACAACCCTGTCTAAGGCCTCTAGAGGCCTTAAAGTCACCTACTTTGCTCCTATTAATCTGGATATTAAATCTAGAAGTGGTAATACAAGATAAAATTAAATGTAAAACGGGACCTGTCAGACCAGTCGCCTTAAGTACGAGTTCAAGGAACTCGCAACTCACTCTGTCATAGGCTTTCGCCATATCCATTTTCAGTGAGAAGGTCCCTTTCTTTGCCTTTGATGAATGCATAGAATGAAGAAGTTCCTTAGTAATAATAATATTATCAATGATTTATCTGGTAGGAACAAAACCATTTTGGGTCCAGATAATCCCTTCCTCTAAGTAAGGTCGAATCTTATTGACTATTAATTTTGTGATGAATTTATAAACCGAATTACAAATGGAAATCGGTCTATACTCCGAGGCCATACTCGGATTCCTGTTTTTGGGAATGAGGGCAATAGTGGTGTAATTTAAAAGGGGTCGATTACTTGTGGCAAAAGCTGATTGAATGTAGGAGGTAAGTTTTGATCCTATAGTCTCCCAATGGTGTTGGAAAAAGAAACAAGGTAAGCCATCTGACCCGAGACTTTTGATCGGTCCCATTTCCATTACACTGATTTGATTTCCTCAGCCGAATGAATCCGTGAGACGTCGGCCAATTGTTCGATCGAAAATACCTTATAAGCATTAATGATTTCGGTGGGCGGTTCACGAACTGGACTGTCATGAATAAATTCTGAAAATACTCTATAAACTCCTTCGAGATTTTTTCTGTGTCTCTAGTAGTCTGTCCGTTTATGAGAGTTATTTGGTAAATTTTATTTTTCTGTCTTCTAGTAGACATGGCAATATGAAAAGCTTTTGTATTCCTGTCCCATTTTGAACCCCTTTCGATCTCGATCTCTGTTCTGCTTTAGTTCTTTGAAGTTCTTCCAAAAAAGAATTTCTTCTTGAAGTTTACTTTTAGTATTAAGGATGTCGTCAGTAGGAGGAAGGGATTGAATGTCAAGAAGTCTTTTATGTAAAATGTTTAATCGACTTTTTATGACACCAAACGCTCTTTCACTACACTTTTTGATAGAGTCCTTCTCTTGATTTACTTTATCTAAGAAATTTCCCGTTGTGTGGGCCCATCTGTCTGCAAAAATTGGATTATAGTCTTCATGTTTTGTCCAAAATACCTCAAACTTTGCAATAGTCTTAAGAGGTTGGCCTTCAACTGTAAATTTCAGTAAGATCGGGGGGTAATCGCTATTATATCGAGGTAAATGAAAAACTCCTGCCTCTGGAAATCTCATCAGCCAATTTGGATCACACAGCACCCTATCCAGCCTTTCCTTCGTTAGATGATGTATGGATTTATTGTTTGTCCACGTAAATGCTGGACCATTAAATCCCAGGTCTAGAAGATTGGCATTTTGAATAAACTGCTGAAAAGTAGACATAAAAGGGATGTTAGAATGTCCTCCCCATTTCTCTCTACTACTACATAAAGCATTTAGATCCCCCATACAGCAAAAGGGGTTAGAAATAGTACCAATTTTGGTAAGTAAATTGTTCCAGAAGTTGGGTCTGTCTCTTACATTAGGGGGGCCATAGATACAAAAAATATCTCATGGTTCATGTAGAGAGGAATTAACAGTTGCATGAATTAAATCCACCACTGCGACCCAAAGAGGGAACATAAAAATAATTCGGAAGATTAAAGTTATTAAAACATAAAAGAGGTACATAATTAATTATTTTAGATTCAGAGAGAAAACCCATAGAGGGTATCGTCGCTCCTAGAAACTGTTTTAGAGTTTCTTTTGTCGGGGAGTTCCCTAACCCGCGAAAATTCTAAGCAAGAACATTCATGGATTCTGCGGCATTGGGGTTGCCGGGACCCTTTCATTTTCCAATACAATTTGAAGAGATGATCTTTTATAGTATTTTAATCTTCTTTCTTCAGTTGATGTCATCTCCTCGTCAATGTAGTTTGCAGAGTTTTGTGCTCCAGTATCCAAGTTTTGAGATGTTGATGCCTCTCCCGTGTACAGAGCATTCGTGTATAAACCTGTAACACCATAGGAGGCTTGAAGGCCTCTTTTCTTTGTTTTACACAAATTAGACAACAAATCACCGAAGTTAGATTTGATAGAAAACTCAGTAATACCACCATGTTTAGAACTTTCCAAATTATCCTGACCATAAGACTCCACTTCTTTCATTTTGTTTCTTGGATTATAAGGACTTTAAAGTCCTCATTATAATTGGGAGTCATGGCCTTTATCAGTTTAGCACGTTGTTCATCCGATAAATTTTGTTTTACGAAATCGTTGAAAGCCACCATAGTCGGACATAACTTAATAGTGTGTCCTATGAATCCACATGAAATACAGAAGCGAGGCAACTTCTCTACCCTAAGGGTTATGGCAATAAATTTTGTATTGGAGAGTTTCAAATAAACTATCTAAGGGAAGCGGCATGTGAGACTAAGTTCAAGTTGGACTCGGCCAAATAAACACCATTTTAATGCCTCCTCGTTAGTAGTAGGAACAAAATTACCGAGGGGTTCCACCAGACGATTCCACTATACTGCTAGTCAGATGACTCGGTAGTATTCCATGCATTTGGACCCAAAACCAAGCCGATTCAAACTTATGATCGCTTGGCATTACGTCCGGTTGACATTTTTGGAGGACTATCAATTCCCCCGTATGACCCAAGGGGAACTGTCCAAAGCAAGATCAAGTTTGGTTGTTGTCAGAAACTTGATTAAGAAGACGTTGTCTTTAATTTCAGATAAATTAAACTTATTAGGGCCATGTATAACCCTAGATAAACGAGATAAGGCCTGGTTTATATCAACTTTTTTGGTACTCTGGAACCAGCCCACACAATGTTTCACGATATCCATAGTCCATGGAGTCAAATCTTCTCCCTCTATTGTGATAGGAATTTGTTCTTCGGTAGTCAAAGCAGCGAATTGCTGAAGGAATTTGTTGCTAGCTTCAGCCATGAAGGATAAATAGGTACAACGAAGGAATTTGAGTACAGAAATGATAGGAAACAAACATAAAATAAACTCCTAAAGAGCGACGGAAAGGGGAATTCTAGGTTTTAATCAGCCTCAATTCGTGAAAATTCAAACTTTAAAAAGAAGGAACCGTCAATTACTACCAAATTTCAAAAAAAAAAACTGTTAATCTGTCAGTAACTGCCGATAATAACTAATATCTCCACGAAATTGGTGGTCCGAATGCAAAAGATAATTATCTCCTCCCGGGAGCAAAAAATTTTATCCTTTCAGAAAAGTATTTTAACTATCAGCTTTTGATACCATGTAATTTGGTGAATTCAAGTTACCCTAGCAGTAGGGTATTGTTGTATTTATAGAGAAGGACTAAATGTACATATTACAGAAAGACCCTTGAATACAAAGATAAATACAACTAAATATACATAAAAGACTAATACAAGAATTAACACCTTAACACATATATGTAGAATTTGGAATAATTAGTGAAAAGGGAAATGATAAAGTTACAAAAGATTTTGACAAAAAAAGGTTCTCAGCTGATGTGGCGGATGTGGTTTCAAACTTTGACCAAATCTAGGTCGTTGAGAGATGAAAATCACAACCACCACATCAGCTGTGAACTTTTTTTTGTCAAAATCTTTTGTGATTCTAGCATCTCTCTTAGTGAAATTATGGGACAGGTTTACGAATACGCACATATTGATCATTCGAGATTATGTGTTGAAACATCTTTCCATAATTTAAGATATCCCCATATAATATTGTTCCTATATAGAGATACTAGAAACTAGTAATATATTAGGAACTAGTAAGATAGTAGGAACTAGTAAATATATTAGAAGGTAATAAATATATTATAAAATTAGAAACTAGTAGTATTGTAACTCTATAAATAGAGTCTTATATTTCTTTCGTAAACAATCAAGGAATAAAACAAGTTATTTGATCAATTTTAACTATATTAGGTCCTGAACTCCTATAGTAATATCTATCGATCTATCAGCTCCTTGTTGACTCATATTCTAACAGTGCAAACTGTTCGGGATGAAATCTAAAGCCACAAAACAAGGACTAAAAATGCAACATCTTTTTTAAACATCACCCAGAGGTATTGATAGAGCTTTAAGTTTCTAACATTCTAATGAAGTAGGAATAGACCTTTAAATTTTCGAACATCCCAAAAAAGTAGGGATGGAGCTTTAAATTTCCTTATATTTCCTTTGAAAACAATTCTTTAGATTTAGATTTAGATTTTCATTTTGCAATCAATTTTTCTTAGGACACAACTTAATGCAATAATGGAGTTGGTGACGGTTTATAGCGTAGCTGTTGGCTTCTCTCTTGTGACTCCAGGAAAACGGTTACAAAATGTATTGTTTAGTGACGGTTAATAGTTCACCAAGAAGAAAAATGAAGTTATACTTATTAGCCAGTGTTATAATTAGGAATGAAGTAGACGTTTGCCTGGTAACCACATTTTGACGCATGGTAGTTAGCAAAAAAGAATCTCAATGAGAAATCTACTTTTAAGAAATAATGTAGTAGTTCATAAAATTCAAGGTAGGTATAGTACGTTCGATGATAAATAAGTATAGAACTAACTCGATCTCTATAAGTTAGTTACTAGTCTGAAATTGAATAAATAATAGTCGTGCGAGGGTAATTATACTACAATTAAATCTTATATTATATGTAGGAAAAAAAAATTAATTTACATTTTTGGATTTATGAAAATTTGGGAGCAATATGTATTGTTGTTGCTCCTAAGTGTTTGCTATAATTTCTTTTTGTGTTGAAAGTGTTTGCTATAGTTATAGTTAGGAAATAAATGAAGAAGTATCCTAATATGTGGGCTAAAAAGAAACTGTATGAAAACTCATTTGTTAACTAATGTGAGTTGAAATAATTAAGCCCAACGTGTAGAAACATTAATGCACACCATTATTTAAAAGATAACTATGACCAACTAAGTATAGAATATTACTCCCTTTAATCCCAAAATGAATGACCTATTTTGAAAACTTAATTTTTTAAGGAAATATCATTGATTAGAGTTTGACTTTAAACAATAACATGATCTTTCCAATTGTATCCTCATTTACTTTTTTAATTTACAATGAAAAAGTTAAACTTACTTTAAATAAAGTTGTCATTAAATTTATATAAATGGGTATTGTTGGAAAGAGCGAAAAGTTTTTTTCTTTATTTTTAGAAATAAGACAGTAAAATGGGACAACCCAAAATAGAAATTAAGTCATTCAAATTGGGACGGAGGTAGTATTACATATACAGTCACCAACCTAAAAAGATATCTTTTACCAAATAAAACTCAAGCGGAATAAACATATATACATATTAATAAGAGAGATATGGAAAATTCTGTGTAGGATTTTTTTTAATCATGTTCCTAAATTTGTTTCTTACATTAATATACAAATTTTCAACAATCTCTTGGATTGTCCCCATTTCAGGATATTGCTAAGTTAAAAATGGAAAAGAATTAAGACCTTTCTATGTATACATGACATTGTTTTTTTTGGATTATTTGGAAGTTGCTTCTTGTTCCCCAACTACACATCTTTTTCTATAAATTAGCTTTATGACTGGGGATATTTTATCTTCTTGATCCGATTAGCTAAGGTTTCTTCTAGCTGCAATTTCTTCAAGGAGTGCTAAAACACAGGTATCTACATACACTTACATGTTGATCACAAATTACATTTCTTCTTGTACCATGTATTATAGTAAATTTAAAATAAAGCAAATGAGAAAAACAAAAGACCGAAAATGACATCAAATGTGAGTTTGGTCTAGCAAAGTGTTTTATACAACAATCGGCTCTGCATAATCCGATCTGCGCCATTCTGTATTTGAGAAAATTTATAAAACATTATTTTGTTAAGTCAAATTTGATATTTTGAGTATGAATCTTGATTTTCTTCAGACAAAATTGACTAATTCTGACTAATTTGCATTTGTCTCTCACATTTTAGTTACGGTCCCACCTAAAAAATAATTTCAAAAATCATAAAATGATGTTACGAAGGCTCCAAAGATGATAAGATGATTTCATTCAACATAAGTTTAAGTTCTCAGGGGCTTTCTCAATGGCTTGATTTGCAGTAAAAAAAAAGTAATATTTTTACCTACTTGAGAAAAAGGGAAAACAAAAATACGGTTTCACAATTTTCCAAAGAATTTGATTCAAAATATTTTCTTCAACGAGGAAAAAATTAACAGAAGTTCAGTTAAAATTCCTTATAAATTTTTTGTTTTGGTAAAAAAAGATTACAAAATTTTTTCTAGTCTTTAGCTCTTTAAGTATTTTCGTTTTTTGAATTGCTTGCAAGAGGTTTGCAATTATTTGCAAAAGGATTGCAACTGCTCACAAAATTTGTAATATGATTGCAATTGCTTGCAAAAGAGTTGCAGATTGTTTCCAAAACGGCTTGCATTTGATTGCAAAAGGGTTAAAAAAATGTTGAGTTCTTAACCAAACAACATACCAATGTTGGATTTTTAACCAAACAAAATATAACTCGTTGTTTTATCTTAACATAACTTAAAATGGGGCCTTCGCCTAGCTAATTTCTTGAAAACATATTAATCAATGGACACGAATCTGAATCTTTGCTATATTAGAGGATTTTTTTGATAAAGCAAATTAAGCGGGGAATATAAAAAGGTTTAAGAATACTTCCTTCTTTGGAATTTCACGCAAAAGCTAACTTGGCACTTCCTGACCACATAGATATTCCCACCTCAGATTAAAAGAAATTTGTCGAAAGAGACATTTAACACGTAATATTTTAGTTTTAGGGGGTTTCTTCTCCCGCAGAAGGTAACGTCGACCAAGCGTACACATACATATATATTTCATATTAGAGATTAGATGAATCATAGACTAATCTTTCTTTTTTATGCATATACTCCTTCCCTATCAATGTGTACAAAATATTCCATGGTTTATTAAAAGAACAAAATTTGTACAACATTATTACAAGTATTATGCAAGGAGATTCTTGTTTTGTTGGCATGCATAGTCTTTCAACTCATTTTTATTTTTTATTTAACTTTTCTCCATAAACCAAGACCACAGGATTAGAAAATGTCATATGATTGTTGTGTTCTAGTTGGATCCTTTAAATTATGTAGTTTCTATAGTTCAAGATGGTTGACTATAAATTGATTTACTGTTGCATTATTCTCTCTTAGGTTGATCTATATACCATGGTTAACGTCCACTTGAACATGTTCCCTGTGGAGATTATTGTTGATATCTTTTCAAGATTACCTGCCGAGACTCTCAATGAGAACAAGAGAGTTTGTAAGCTTTGGAAATGTCTTATCAAACATCCTTATACGATCAAGACACACCTCGGACGATGGAAAGAGAAATCAGGATACTTGATAAAACCAAATAACTGCCAAATGCATATGCTGAGATTGCCAAAAACTTTGTACCCTCTATATTTCCTCCCAGACAGAAACGAGCCAGATAATGTGGTAGAGGTTTTTAACCCACGCCTTTTCCGGCCTAGTTCCTATTCTGTAATGGATTCCTGCAATGGATTTATTTGTATGACGGTCTTTGCTAATCCAAATATCATCAGGATCTTCAATCCTGCTATGAAGAAATGCTTTGCAGCTCCAAAGCCAACAACCCGAACTTTACATTTGGCTTTAGGTTGTGATTCAACCAACAGGATATTCAAACTGTTTCGGCTTGCATTCAATCACCCCTCAACGCATGACATGTCTAGACTTGAAATACTGACTTTGGGTAGGGGTTCCAATTGGAGAGAAAAGGAGCTCGTCCCTTATATCCCCAACCGAACCAAGCATATTAAGGCGGCTGGAGCGGTTCATTGGATATTAGGGCCAAGCGAACAACTTAGTTCAGTATTATCGGTCGATATAACTACTGAAGAGCACAGAATTCATGTTCTGCCTGTTTGTGTGAATGCGGAGGATCCTTTTACTCCTTACTTGCTTGAACTGAATGGGAGCTTGGCTGTGTGCATGATGAACCGAGTGGAGATGCAAGTCTATGTACTTCAGATACCCACCGACAACGAGTCGACCTGGGTAAGAAAATATAGTTTCGAAATGCCCAGTTGGGTAACAAAGGCTGCAGTTCCAATGAGGGTACATTCGACCAGCGTGAGGCATAATGAAATTCTACTGTCAAGAGGGAGGAACAAATTGGTCTTCTTTAATTTGGAAACACGGGCTGCAAGACTAATTCCAACTTCTGGGCTAGGAACCTGGACGGACTTGCAAGTTATCGATCATTTTGAAACTATCATTTCGTAGTGTAAGTATAATTTTTGCTCCATGAGTACAAGTGATCATTTGTCTTTCTTTTTTATGTTACGCAGACTAATTTGGAGATCTTACCAATGAATGATTACCACTTTTTGTCTCTTGATTTGCAGTGAAAGAGGTCATGGTCATATGAGGTTCGGAAGATCGATGACATTCATCAAGCTTGAGAAAAAGAACATCCTATTAGCTAGTAGTACTATTTACTTCAGATTGATACAGTACTTTGTAGTATGTTTGTTGGTACTTGGGTTTTCCACCTGAGCCTTGGCTCTTGGTGCTTTTATTGGGTTTTTGTGGTTCCTTTTGTTTTGAAAACCATGTCAACTAATTGGTTTCCTGAATACTATTGAGGTTTCATCCATAAGTATAGAAAACTTTAAATTTGGTTATGAATTTTTCATGTGAGCAAATATTATCTGAGTTTAGGAATAAGGCTTCTGTTAGGAGTTCCGGATATTAACACGGCAAGACTTATTAAGAAGGAGAAATTCTGTTCCTCCCTGATATATCTAGGGTTTAGAAACCTACTTAATCAGCTACTGGATCCTCTAATAGTGAGCGGATACATGTAGATTGCAGTATCTTACATGTAGGTATTTGAAATAGTATTTTTTTTTTTTTGAATTGTTCAGCGTTGCCTAGAACCCTTGACCTCTAAGGTTGAAGATTATACCTCTTACCACTCCAACCAAGGGTTGTTGGCATTTGAAATAGTATCTTAGATGTTGTCGATGAGAGAACTCCTATTCCAACCATTTAGATTATTATAGAGTGCTGAAGGAGTAAGAAAAAAGAAAAACAACGCAATATTTCTTTAAATATCCCTTAGAAGTAGCGACAAAGCTTTCAATATTTCCACTCTTCTCCTTTGAAAAGAATGCACTTATTAGGATCATATTCACCTTTTGCCTTATGCGCTAAAATTTATTTTTCTTACAAGATAGACTTCCCAGAGAAGTTAATTTTTTTGTAAACGAAAATATTTAGTGCAATTAAGGAATTTGATGACGGTTTTGGGATGTGCATATTGACCTTTTTTCTGTGCGGATAGGGATTGTAACACAACATATTATAAAGCAACTGTTTATATAATTCCATAGCAAAAAAGTCGTCTTCTTACCCACGGTTGCAAATTAATTAAGCACTGAAATAGAATATTTGCCTTCTTATTGTACCATATCCTCATGTAAAAGCATGGTAATTAACTAAAATAAAAATATAATTTCGGAGAGCATCTCGCATGGGAGACTCAAGAAAAACTCTAATCGTCATAGATGTCAAGTGGCCGATTGAGTCATCTTTCTTAGGTGAAAGAGTCGAGATCCACTATTTTTTGCATCTCCCACGCGAGTCTCTAAAATACTTTATTTGTCCCCTTAGAACTTGATAATTTGATAGTAAAAATTAGTCATTGTTCGACAGGAAATTTTTTACTTAATCAAAATATAATAGGTTATGACTAGAATAATTAGAGATCCGCAAGAGAACACTCCAGACTCTAGAGTATCATATTGAGGTGAAATGTGCATGACCTAAAACTGCTAATTTCAACCATATCTATTTCAAAGCGCTTCAATCAAACATACTTAGTTGAGATGCTTTAAGGTTATCACACTCAAGTGTAGGAGGAGAATGTTCCTTATTGTTCAACTTGGTATACAAACATTGAGTCCAAACAAGTTCAGCAGGGGCATCACCTAAGGCCTTGTATTAGTCTTCAGTGCTTCATCCCGCCGTAGTGTTATGCTTCTGAGAACACCAAGAGTTTTGTTCATAACGGCTAAAAGTCGTTATATATGTTTTTTTATAACAGACAGAGCCATCACAAATCAGATTAGCGACGGGTTTTTTGTGATGGTTTTCTTTCTGATGACTTGTAGACGTTACGAATACCATTTTGTTACGGTGCCTTATTTATAACGTCTTATAGCCGTTACAAAACACCTTGTTGTTGTAGTTTAATTAAGTTCTTCTCACCTACTTATCTCTTGATCTGTATTAGAAAAACTCATCTGGGGTTAAGTAGAGGATTATGGGTCATTAAGTGGATGTAGAAAATGAAGACCCTTGTTTTAGTAGTAATAATTAATTCAAATTCATATAGTTATTAATAGCATTGTTGTATCCTTTGGCTGATTGGCTCGTGTGTTTGTACCGTGATTATCTAGTTCTTATCCTTTTGCATCTTGATTAGTTTCTTGAACACGATCGAACTTTTATCCCAAGAAATAACTATTGAATATATGTAGTACTTTCCATATGGGTAAGAACATCATACAATTACATCTCGAGTTTTTTTCTCTCTAGAAATTGTAGGATTTGAATCTTGTTGTATTACTACGTACCAGAAGGACATACATGTTATCACTCAACTAGATTGAGCTTCAGATTATGACGTATGTTAATCTACAACTAAATGGAACTTGGAATATTACAATGTCAAGAGGTATTAAGCATTCTTGAGATCCTAAAGATTACATATCATCTTGATATAGACCAATTACCTTTAAAATCTACTACCCCCATGGCCCGATGTATATCATACGGTCGATTTAATGAGACATCTTAATTAAGAACTTAATTAATCACATAACAGAGCGTCTGCGTCAAACGATACAAAACAATCTTAAATTATTATCACTTAATGTTGCAGTATATTACTAGATTGATTAGGAGCATACAGTAATTTGGTGAATTCAAGATACCCCAGCAATAGGGTATTGTTATATTTATAGAGAAGGAGTAAATGTACATATTACAGATAGACCCTTGCATACAAATATAAATACAACTAAGTACACATAAAAGACTAATACAAGAATTAACACCTTAACACCCCCCCCC
>BEHA01050437.1:107240-124666 GCA_002897215.1 Eschscholzia californica subsp. californica | reverse complement strand
CCCCCCTCAAGCCGAACACCCAGGAAGAAGGGAGAGCTTGAAAGTCAGATCATGAAATCTTAAAGAGGATAACCCTTTGTTGAAGATGTCGGCCAATTGTTCATCACCGAGAAGAAATAGAACTTTGAGTAAACCATTCTTGACTTTTTCTCGAACAAAATGGAAGTCGATCGCCGCGTGCTTAGTGCGAGAGTGAAGAATGGGATTAAGTGCAAGATATGTAGTACTAATGTTATCACAGTAGATAATTGGAGGTTTGATAGAATGAAACCCTGATTTAAGAAGAAGGTTCTTTACCCAAATTATTTCAGCAGTTGTATGGGCGACAACCCTATGTTCGACTTCGGTAAGGGATCGGGCCACCGTGGGCTGGGTTTTGGATGCCCAAGCTATTAAGTTAGGGCCAAGGAATACTCCATAGCCAGATGTCGATCGTCTGTCATCGGGGGACCCTGCCCAATCAGCACTGGAATAGCCAATAAGAGGAAGACTCGTGGCTCGCTGGAAAACCAAACAATGATCAACTGAACCTTTTAAATATCTCAAAATCCGTTTAGCAGGGATGAGAGGAGTGGTCGTCGATGAACCCATAAACTTTGATACATGATTAACGGCATAGGAAACATCTGGTCTGGTGAGGTTGAGGTATTGAAGAACCCCCACCAGACTTCTAAAAATTGTAGGATCAAAGAGCTTTTGACCATCATTCTTTGACAATTTGGAACCTGTAATTACCGGTGTAGAGACTGATTTGGAACCCAATAATCCAAACCGAGAGAGATCAGTAGTGTATTTTTGTTGAGTTAATCATAGACCATTAGAGGACTGATGAGCCTCCATGCCCAAAAAGTAACTAAGATTGCCGAGATCCGTCATATCAAACCTAACCTTGAGGTTATTAATAAGATCCAAAATTTGTTTAGGAGATGAACCTGTAACTAGTATATCATCAACATAAATTAAAAGAATAATTAAATCTATAGAGGATCTAAAATAGAACATAGAAGGATAATAGATAGATTGATGAAATCCCATCATTAGAAGACAACTCCTGAATTGATGATGCCAGGCTCGAGGGGCTCGTTTTAGACCGTAAATGGCCTTATTTAATTGACACACCAAATTAGGCTTGGAGGGATCTTCAAATCTCTTTGGTTGACTCATAAACACCAGCTCTTGAAGATCACCATTTAAAAACGCATTTTTCACATCGAATTGCTTAAGAACACCATTTACCTATGATGGCTAAAGAAATTATTGATCTAATTGTAGCTGGTCTTACCACTGGACTGAAGGTCTCATCGTAATCGATTCCATGTTGCAGTGAGTAATCTCGAGCCACCAAGCGAGCTTTGTCCCTCTGGAAAGACCCATCGGCTTTTTGTTTAACTTTGAATATCCATTTACAGTCGACTATGTTCCTATTAGATGGAGGGGGAACTAAAGTCCATGTGTTGTTCTTGCAAAGAGCAGCAACTTCCTCAGCCATCGCCTGTTGCCAATGTGCATGTTTAGATGCTTGAGAAAAGGTAGTTGGTTCATCAAATATAGAAACAAAGCATGTTTTTAGTAAGAAGGACCTTTGGTTTTCATGTGCCATCACGAGTTCCAGTAATCATAGGTGAATAGAAGTGTTTGATTTTGGTGGATAGGGTGGAGAAGGAACGACATGTTCAGAATTGATAGTGGAAGAAGCTATTGTCTCTATTAATGGAGGAATTGGTAAACTGGAAGGACAAAGAGGTGGATTAGAAGAAGCAGACAGATGGTCAGTAGAGAGGACAAATGTGAGAGTGGTGGGAGCAAATGTGTCGTTCAATAAAGGTAACGTGGAGAGTGTGGACCAGTACGAGCAAGAGGTGGAGACGAGTTTTGCACAGGAGAGGTCTGAGTACGACAGTTGGAAGAGTGGAGACAGATGGTAGAGTAACAGAAGGCGCGTGGTGAATACGCGTTGCAGACTGATTTCCAATTGTACGAGGAGGGACGGGTGGTAGTAGGACAGAAGACGCTTTCTGAGTAGGACCAATGGAATGAGGAATATATGGGTAGGTGGAAATACAAGTGGTGGAGACCGTCCAACTCAATGAGGTAAAAGAGGGATTAGGGTTTTGAATCTCAGATGAAGAAGACGAAGACACAGGAGACGAAAATGGAAAAATTTCTTCATTCAATAAGACATGGCGAGAAATACAAACTCTAGAAGACGATGGATCCAGACATTTGTAACCCTTGTGGTTAGGACTGTATCCAAGAAAGATACATGGTTTTGATCTAGAATCGAATTTGGAATTTCGATAAGGAATTAGTAATGGAAAACATCTACATCCAAAAGTTCTAAGATCACTATAGTGAGGACGAGTGTGAAAAAATTTCTCAAAGGGAGATAGACCATTAAGAACTAAAGTGGGAATCTGATTAAGAGTATAAACCGCAGCTTGAAACGCCTCAAACCAGAAGCTATGAGGAAAAATAGCTTGATGAAGAAGACATAGAGCAGTTTCAACTAAGTGTCTAAGTTTTCTTTCAGCTACCCCATTCTGTTGAGGAGTGTGAGGACAAGACCTTCGATGATGTATTCCATTTTGAACAAGAAAATTAGAGAAATCAGTGTTAACGAATTAACCACCACCAAATTGGATTATTTTGATTGGTTTCCCAATTTGTTTTTCGATAAAAATTTTGAAGTTATGAAAATGAAATATAGCCTCAGACTTAGTTTTCAAAAAGTAAATCCATGTGAATCTACTTTAATCATCCACTAATATCAAAATATAACGATGACCAGAGGGAGATGTCACCGGGGACAGTCCCCAAAGGTCGGAATGAATTAATTCTTAGGAGCAGAGTGACGCGGCGGAAAATTCCAACTGACGCAGCGGAAAATTCCAGAAAAGAATTAGAACTCCGTCTAAACCTTATAGAACCCAGAAAAAGTCTTTGATCTTCGTCTAAAGACTATAGAACCAAAACTAAGAAGATTTAATACTAAAAAGCTGAACTTTATTGATAAACTTGACTGAATAAAACAACTCTTAGATCCCCCTTTATATAGACTTAGGATTTCCTTAACCTAATCAAACTCAAATAACAATTTCTAATAAATAAAATACTACTTTCCTAAACCTAATCAAATTCTAATAACAACTTCTAAATAAATAAAATACTATAATCTAAAACCTAAAAGATTTCCTAAAAAATATAAAACTGCTAAAAATAATAATTTTGTACGAACAAAAATATTATACTACTAAAATAACTAGATTTTAAGATATCCAAGATACTTGGAATATCTCATGAAAATCTCCCTGCATCAGGAACCTTGAAATTCCTTTTTCAAAATATCCCATGCAATTTTAGCTTTAGTTGCACCCATAATTCTATGAAAGATCGATTTACTAACCCCTTGTTGGATGTATTGCAATGCTTTTGCGTCCTTTTTAATTAACTCTTTCAATTGAGCTATTGTTTTGCCTTCTTCTTCATAACCTTCATCAACTAATTCCCATAAATCTTGTGATACATAAATTGTCCTCATTTGAATGCTCCAATAATCATAGTGTTCTCCATCAAAAATTGGTATGGAATTAGGTGAAAGATTGAAGGTGGAATTTGAAGATGGTGTTGTCATTTCTTTATGAGATTGAAATAGATAAAGGGGATAACCTGGCTCTGATACCAAATTTGTTGGGTGCTAAGGAAGATTATGGATTTATATAACTTGAGAAAGATATTTGATTGCTAGATAACTTAATTTTTTTTCTGATTTTTCTAACTTGTTTTTTGCTTAATCAACAACATTACAAAACACCTCTATTTATAGTAGAGGATTTAGCACATTAGAGACTTCCACATTGGAACTTACAAGTCATAGTATAGGCTTATCTCTAGTCTAAACTTATCTAGAGCCATCTATCTTGAAGACCACCACAACTCATTTACTCCCCTCTAGATTTTTCTAACACACTTAGAAATTACAAATTACAGTTTTTAACAGAATCCACCCCTATAGTCAATAGTTCAAGTCTACAGTTGAAGTCATTCATTGTTGTGGAAAGCCGAAAAAGTTTGTATGTCATGTTGGTTGAATCATAACCGAACGCCACATCTATAGTTACGGTTACTGGCTTTGGAATACGGTAGAATGTTTTCATAGCTGGATTGCAGATTTTGATGATGTTTTGATTACAAAAGTTTGTCATACAAATAAACCCATTACACGAATCGATAACTGAATATTCACGAGGCTTGAAATAGTGTTGGTCAAGAACCTCTATCACATTCTCAGGCTCTTGTTTGTTTGGGAGGAAATAAAGAGGGTAAACAGTTTGAGCCAATCTCTTAAAATACGAAAATGATTGTTGTTTGCTTTTATTAGGTATCCTGGTTTCTCTTTCGATCGTTCAAAGTGTGTCTTGATCATATAAGGTTGTTTTATACGACTGTTCCAATCCTTACAAACTGCCTCATCTGCATTGAGAGTCTCAGCTGGTACTCTTGATAAGATATCAACAAAAATCTCCACAGGTAATTTGTTTAGTTTTGATTTGTTATCCATAGATATCAACATAATTTATTCTTCTTTGATGCTTGAATTGATAGTATCATTTTATCCTTTTTTTTATTTTCAAAACTATCTTGAATTGATAGTATTATTCTTTACAGATTGAAATATGAAAATATCACTCAGAGTTGTTTGAAAGAATCAAATTTCTATAAAAAAAAATTAAGTTTGTCTACACAAAATAAAAATTGAGTAAACAAAAACAATTTTAATAAAATTGGCCATTAAACTAAGATTTGAGGTCCTCTTTTTTCAGTGGATCAAAAAGACATTGTTCATTGACTACCAGGGGAGTGGGAGAGGGGGTGCGACCGGTGCGGTCGCACAGGGCCCCTCTCCATCTAAGGGCCCCATTTTAGTAATCTCAAAGCCTTTTTGAGGATAGAAGGAAGAGCGTTGGAAAATATGCAAGGAAATGTCTGTAGCTCAGATGGTTGGGAACATAATCACGCGCCTGCAAGGTCTCGTTCGAGTCCCCTCACAATACAAGTTAAAATCATTTTTTTGGCAGATGTTTTTATAGGATATGATACTTAAGGGCACCCAACCCAATATATAGCCCATATTGTTACATTTTAACTATTCTAAAGGCATCTCCAATCTCTTTCTCTATTTGGTCTTTTATATTTTATCTAACTTTATCTCTATGAGTCTATGTTTCTCATTTCTTTTCACTCTCTACTATTGTCTTTATTTTTCTTTGTTCTCTTTCTCTCTCTCTTTAAAATACAACAGGATTGTGTGTCTTTTTCAATAATTTGTTATGCATAAAGTATAGGCTTTACGTGTTGAATTGGGTTCTCCAAGTATTACTTATTTGGTATATTCTTCTTTAATTCATATAATTGCATCCTTCAAATATTCATATTGTGTTCTTGGACTTATTTACTTACATCAAATATAATTTAAATATTCTTAATAGTGTTATGCAATACATTAATACTTCTACATAATGTATTTTAGTCATGATCTTCAATTAATTTTAGCTTTACTAATATATTGCATGTAAATATTTTTCGGTTCTTACATCATATCAGGGCCCCGGTTAAAAGTTCGCACCGGGCCTCCAAAATCTCAGCCACGCCACTGTTGACTACTGGACTAAACTCACATGTAATGTCAGATCTTGTTATATTTTTTCCCCCTGACAAATATTTACTTTTGGGGCAACTGGTGTACTAAGAAAAACTGTTTTCCTTGATAAAATGTAAATAGCATCTACATTGATTCTTTATCAAGGAAAACAAAAGTAGATAATTTAGAGCTCTATCCCTAATTCATTGTACGCATCGCGCAAACATTTATACGATGCATGAATCCGATAAAAGGTGGTGAGCTAGGTAATATCATGACCTAATATCATGAATGATATGTAGGTAGGTAGTCATGGGTGCATAACATGATTTCACTTCTTAACCAAATACGAGTATGATAGCTAATCAATTTGCGTTACTGCTAGATAATCATAATCTATGATTTTTTTAAGACTTTCCCTTCGAGGTTCTACTAGTTAATTAATTAGATTTCTGCCAAAAATCTCTCAATAAATTGAGTGTGTTTTAGATTTTTGCATTATCGCTTTCTTACTTACTTAGTTACTTAGAGACCTGAGGATCACTATTATCAAATTTGACTTATTTTCTGATACCGTAGGAGCACATAGAGATCGATTATCTGTTATTTTCTAAAACAATGATTTATAAGTAACTTTCAATTCTTTTCATGGAAGATGTCATTGTGTGCAACTTGACTCATAAATATATACTTAGAGCAAAGAATATACATCGAAGATGGTTATTAGATATATTTAAGATGAAAAAAAGCTCTCTAATCGAATCATTTTGGACTTTTGTTAGTTGCATTATGTGTAGAAAATAAAATATAATTTTACACTTCAATTTTACATTTTTGGAGAAAGAGCCCCTTACAATTTCACATCAGACCCCCAAATTCTTAGTCACGCCACTGTATGATACCTATATTTTTTTAAGGAAAAACTATAATACCCATATGGAGCTAGTACGGATTCATTATGATGATTGTTATTACTTTGTCTAAAGACGAAATCTACCAAATATAAATGTGACAGCATCTTTTAAGTGATCTATTAAGAAGAATAGCTTGTTCTTTTTTGAAGAGTTAGATCTTATAAATGCAGGTAGTAGACTTAAAATTTGATCTTTCTAATAATTTATCAAGAGAGGAATGAAATCTTTGGGATCTTACTTTGCTTAATAAGTCTTGTGATGCTGATGCCTCCCACTTTGTACTTAACCTAAGCCATGTTGTGGAGCTCACTATAGATGAGTGGTAACTTGTAAGTCTCTTCACTTGAGACCAGAGTTTGAATATTACAATTCGAAGAAAAAAAAAGAGAAATGAGCCGTGTCTTTTTAATCGAGAGAAGGTCTTGCCACAACATGAAAATAGTACTAATATAACTTTTTTTTTTTTAATGAAACCCTCAATAGGATTCAAAACAATTAAGATCAGAGTACTAGAGCACCAAGAGCTAAAGCTCAGGAAGAAAAGCAAACAACATTACTACTAATTACCATATAGAACTGAATTATATTGTTATTACTACTAAAATGAGGATCTTCATTTTCTCCAGCCAGCTACCACTTGAGAATGTTGTCTGCCAAACCTCAGAAGAGTTGTTTCACTACAAATTAAGAGATAAAAAGAGGTAATATATAGTTAATTGTAATGATTAAGTATATAAATCAGAATAACTTGTATATATAGGTATGGACCAATAAATTTATACTCACATTGAACGAGCGTATCGAAATGATCTATCACATGTAGGTTCGTCCAGTTTCCTATCTTAGAGGTTGGAATAGGCCTTGAAGCCTGTGTTTCCAAGTTAAAGAAGACCAATTTGTTTCTTCCTCTTGATAGTAAAATTTCGTTATCCCTTACGCTCGTAGCGTGTACCTTCATTGGAATTGGAGCCTTTGTTACCCAATTGGGCATTCCAAAATGATATTTTCTTACCCAAGTCGACTCGTTGTTGGTGAGTATCTGAAGTGCATACACTTGCATCTCAACTTTGTTCATCATGCACACTGCCAAACTCCCATTCAATTCAATCAAGTATGGAGTATAAGGATCTCCCACGTTCACACAGATAGGCAAGACATGAGTTATGTACTCTTCAGTGATTATGTTGATTGAGAGTACATGAGTAAGTTGATCACTTGGCCCTAACAACCAGTTTATAGTGCCACCGGCCTTAACAAGCTTGGTTTGATTCGGAATATAAGGGACTAGTTCTTTTACTCTCCAAGTCCTATCTTGCCCTATGATCAAGACCTCAAGTATACACATGTAATCAGGTATCAAGGAATTGAAAGCAAGCCTAAACACTTTATATCTCTTGTTGGTTGAATCATACGCAAGAGATAATTCAAATGATTTGGCGAATGGTTCCGGATTCGGGAGAGCGTAAAGCTCTTTGGTTGCTGGATTACATATTGTCATTATGTTTAGGTCATTAAATTGGGCCATAAAGATAATGCCATTGCAAGAATCCATTACCGAGTAGTCAGTAGGATGTATATGGTCCCGTTTGAAAACTTCAACGACGTTACTTGTATCCTCTTTGTCTGGGAGATAACATAATGGGTAAAAAGATTTAGGCCAATTCTTCATGTGCATGTGCCTATTATTTGCTCTGATAAGGTATCCTGATCTCCCTTTCGATCGTTCGAAGTGTGTCTTTATCATATAAGGATCTTTAATACAAAGTTCCCACTTCTTACAAACAATCTTATTCCTCGTCAAATCATCGGCAGGTAGTCTCGAAAAAATATTAGCAATAAGCTCCATAGGGAGACGGTGTATCATTGGCTTGTCATCCATTGTATAACCACGACTGTAGTGATAAACCTAAGAGAGAATTATGCCATTGCAAATAAATATATAGTCTATCATCGTAAACTATCAAAACTATTTTACAAGATTCATTTGATCAAATATAGAATATATCAAATACCTTAGTTGATACTTGATAAGAAAAAAATTCAAATTTTTTTTGGCCTTGTGTTGCTTCTACAAATCGGCTAATTACTATAGGAGAAATCTAAACTCCAACGCCTAAGTAGTTCTTTTTCCTTATAGAAAAATACTTATGTGAGATTCTTTTTATGGCAAAATGGGGCAAAAAGATTGTTTTTCTTTTCCTTTTAAGGAGTGCTATAATGACAAAAATACTTAATGACTCATTTTCACTAAAAGATAAAAGATTTTCAAAGTTTTTCAAAGTTTGAGTATGATCTGGACCGTTCTTTTAACCGTGTGACTCATCGAGTCAAGGATTTAGTCAAAGATTCTTTGTACACTTAGCATTTCCCTTTCCTTTTCTCCCAATATGGATCATACTTAGCCTTGGTGATTATCGTAGCATTAATAAACATGAACTACGACGTTGTTTTTCTCATTGCATAATAAGTTACTAATTAAGAAGGCAACATCGGAGATAAAATTAAATTTGTGATAAATTAATATCATCTCTCTGGACTTGATAAAATCATTTTATCTTTTTCGAAAACTGTCTTTTACAGATCAAATTAAATTTTGACAAAAAAAATATTTGTTTTGTACAACAAAATATTCCTTTAAAAAAATAAAAATTGGTTAAACAATATCAAATTTGTTTGGTTCTCAAACATAACAAAATTTATAATCTATAAAATGTCACGAATTTCGTGAACCCAATTACAATAAAAATCCCTTTGCTATACCAAAAATGCTTATTTCATTACGTGGACAAATCCTCTATTACAAATCTAGTGTACTACATGATGAGCCTAAAAATAAATTGAATATAACATGTATATGTAGACATACCTGCTTTTAGCACTCCTTGAAGATATTGGGGCCAGGAGAAACCCTTGAGTCCTTGACTAGTTGAGTATAAGATGAAGAAAATGAAAACTGAAGTCTTGTATATATAGAACTTGTAAAATTCATTCAATGAGACAAATATGGAGTTTAATTCAATTAGAGTTATATTTGGTAGTAGATATCATTTGTTGTTGATAATGTGTGATAATTTTGCAAGATTGGGTGTGCTTAAATCTTTTGTAATGATTGTGTGCTTTAATGTTTCCCATTGTTTGTGATTAGTTGTTTTACCATATATTGATTAGGAATCGTGAGCTCGTATTTTTGTTTTATCCCTGTTCAACTCGCTAGATAAATATTAGTTAAGACAGACTGTTTGAGTCAAACACAACCCTCAAATCATTAAGGAGTAATTGTTGTTTTGTAATAAATAAACGTAAACGCTAGGTTTGCAAAAGCTTTTGACGAATTTTATGCTAGATTTATAATTCTAGAATGAGTCTTGAAGCCGGTGTTTCCAAATTAAAGAAGACCAATAAATATTTTTCAGCTTTTATATGTTCAATAGCTTTGTTTTAACAAAAAATCTGTTAATATAACAGAGACTTAGACTCGGGTCTACTGGTTAACTGTTTCCTCATAGAAAATATTTTTTTATGAGAAATTCTTTTATTGGAAAGTTGTGAAACTGTGTATTTGTTTCCCTTTTTCGCAAGTTAGGCCATTCACACCCTTGATGATTAGTACCATAAGAAGAAACTAGGGAACAATATTATTTCTTTTACTGACTGCAAATGAAGTTACCAAGCAGACACCTTAGAACATAAACTTATCTGGATTAAATCATGGCCGCGGCTTTGGGGAATAAAGAAAAATCTCCGGGGAATAAAAACTTTTCTTAAAACTAGTTAAATAAGATTGACTTTTATGTTTCTTTTTATTGCTAAGGGACTTCTAATTTTAGATGATGCTGTAAAAAAAGGCTCCTCCATCTGATCACCTCTCTCTACCACCTCATCTTCACGCCATCTCATCATCTTATCCGGCGAAGGTCGCCGGCCGGCCAATTTTTCGGCCGGCGACCTTCAAATATTAAAAAAAAAAAAAAATTCTCTGCTCTCGGTGTGGAAGCTTTACTATAATATCCACATTCTACGAAACCCAAAATCATTGAAGTCCAAACAACCACGTCTCGTTCGGGCAATTTATCGAACACATCATACGCAAGTTCAATTTCATTAAATTTTGTGTACATCTCAATCAACCCAGTTCCTACAAATACATTTTTAACTAGTCCAATTCGATTAGCAAGAGAATGAACTCTTTTTCCTTCTTCTAAATTAAAAAGAAAAGTAAAAGCTTTGATCACAAAAGGAAGTGTATAATTATCAGGTTCAATTTTCTCAGTTTCCATTCTTTTATACAATTCATCAATCTCAACCCACATTTCATTTAAGACTAAAACATCGAATCATGGTGTTAAAGAGAAAGATGGATTTGTTTTGAACTGATTCAAAAACCAGATTGGCTGAACTAAGATTTCCAGACTTTGCATAAGATTTAACGAGATGGGTAGCGAAGAAACTATCGGAAGAGGATTCATCGATGAGAATTCGAGCATGAATTTGGTCGATAACGCTTGATTTTCCATGACATTGAAGGAGATCAATGTAGGGAGTGGAGAGATTTAGGGTTTTGTTGATGATGTGGAAACGATGAAATGGAGTGGAGAGATTTAGGGTTTTGCATAATTTTTTTTATCTCTCCTCTCTCTCTCTCTAGAACAGATCCAGAGAGAGAGAAGAAAGGGGGAAAAATCGAGAGAGAGAGAATTTTTTTTTCATGTTTGAAGGTCGCCGGCCGAAAAGTTGGCCGGCCGGCGACCTTTGTCGGAGAAGATGATGAGATGGTGAGAAGATGAGGTGGTGAGATGGAGGAGAACTTTCAAAAAAAAAATATTCTGTATTCCTCATAAAAATTTATTCCCCGGAGAACTTTCAAAAAAATCTGGATTCCCTCGAGAATTTTCTTTATTCCCCAAAGCCGCATTTTATCATTTTTGGAGCCTTGACAACACCATATTGTATTTTTTTCAAATTTATTTTTGGTGTAGAGTGTAAAGGTTTGAGATCAAGATGCCCTAGAAGTTAGGGCAAGGATTGTATTTATAATAAAGTAAGCATTTACAATGTACAGATATACCCTTGATAGAAAGGATAAAGACAATTAAATACAAATAAATACAATACACAACTAAATAGCCTAACACCCCCCTCAAGCCGAACGACCACTAAGAAGAGAGAGCTTGAACACAAGATCATTAAACTTAGTTGTGGAAAGACCTTTGGTAAAAATATCCGCCAATTGAGAATCTCCAGGAATAAATTGAACTTTGAGAACACCATTCTTAACTTGCTCACAAACAAAGTGAAAATCAATTGCCGCATGTTTAGTTCTAGAGTGAAGAATCGGATTCATTGTTAAGTACGTAGTACTAATATTATCACAATAAACCACTGGTGGTGTAGAAAGAGAGAAACCCAATTCATGAAGTAAATTTTTTAGCCATATTAATTCCGCCGAGACATGGGCCACAGCCCGATACTCGGCCTCTGTAGAAGACCTAGAAACAGTGGGTTGGGTCTTCGAAGCCCATACAATCAAATTAGGACCCATAAACACACAGTAGCCAGATGTCGAACGACGATCATCAGGCGAGCCAGCCTAGTCAGCATCCGAAAACCCAATAAGAGGAAGACAGGTGGCTCGCCGGAAACATAACCCATGAGAAAGAGAACCTTTCAGATAACGCAAAATTCGTTTAGCAGCGACGAGATGAACAGTGGTTGGATTACTCATAAATTTAGACATTTGATTCACGGCATAAGAAATATCAGGTCTAGTTAGGGTTAAGTATTGTAAAGCCCCAACTAAACTTCTAAACAATTGAGGATCAGGAAGAGAAGTACCATCTGATTTCGACATTTTTGTACCAGTAATAGTCGGAGTAGGAACCGACTTTGAGTTAGAAAGACCAAATCGAGTAAGCAAATCAAGGCAATACTTTTTCTGTGTAAGAATTAGGGATTCAGAGGTACGAGTGGCCTCCATTCCCAAAAAGTAACTTAATTGACCTAAATCAGTCATATCAATAATTCTCTTAAGATTAAAAATTAAATCATATAAGAGAGAAGGAGGGGAACTTGTAACTATAATATCATCCACATAGACCAACAAAATTATAATATGAGAGGCAGATCTTTTGTAGAACATTGATGGATCAGAGATGGATTGACAAAAATCCATGTTTAAAATAGAGCTACTAAATCGTTGTTGCCAAGCCCTTGGTGCTTGTTTAAGGCCATAAATGGCTTTATGAAGACGACATACATGATTAGGGTAAGAGGGATGTTGAAAACCTTTGGGTTGAGACATATATACTGTCTCTGTAAGAGTACCATTCAAAAACGCGTTTTTAACATCAAGTTGGTTTATGATCCAATTACCTGACATTGCTAGAGAAAGAACACTTCGAATTGTCGCCGGCCGAACAACCGGACTATAAGTTTCATCATAGTCACCCCCATGCTGTTGAGAATCCCCCCGAGCCACTAATCTCGCTTTATGACGTTGTATCGAACCATCTGATTTCTATTTTACCTTAAACACCCATTTGCAGTCCACTATATTCACATCATTAGGAGGAGCAACCAATGACCAAGTACCATTCTTATGTAATGCATTGATTTCTTCTTCCATGGCATTTCGCCAATGCTCATGCTTGAAAGCCTGAATGAATGTTGAAGGTTCAACAAAAAGGGGATCTGGATCTGAGACTACAACAGACTTGGAAAGCAAAATTTTCGGTTTTCTGGTGCCATCACGAGTCCTTGTTATCATAGGATGAGTAGAGGATGAAGGAACAGTTTTGTCTTTCTCTGGAATAGCGACAGGGATGGAGGATGAAGGAGGTAAAGGTTCAGAAGGAGGTGGCGTGGCAGAGGGATGGACCACAGGTGGGACAGGTGTAGACAATTGGTGAGAAGTGGTGGGTGAAACAATAGAAACCCTAGAAGGGTTTGATAACGGGAGAGCAATAGTAGGTGAAGAAACAGAACCAGTACGTGGAGAGCCAGAGTCACGCGTTACGTTGGAGATGCCAGGTGGCCTTAAGGGACCAGCTGGTTGTTGGGATGGAGACACGGAGACAAAACGCGTGAGAGAAGGGTCAACAGATGGACGGTGAGGATTAAAACGCGTGAGAGAAGGGTCAACAGATGGACGATGAGGATTAAAAGAAGAGGGCAAAGAAGGTATTAGCCATTGTAAGGAAACAGGAGGTAAAGTAGGGTTTTTCGGAGAAGTCGAAGAAGACGGAGAAAGAGAGAGAGGAAACAGAGTTTCATCGAATAGAACATTTAGGGAGATGTAGATTCGAGACGATTTCTCATCAAGACACTTATAGCCTCTGTGATTAGGGCTATATCCAAGAAATAAGCAAGGTTTGGATTTGAAATCCAATTTGGAAGAACGATAAGGGGTAAGTAGAGGGAAACAACGGCAGCCAAAAGAACGAAGTTCATGGTAGTTTGGTTTTTGATGAAGCAATTTTTCAAATGGAGACAAGCCACCAAGTACAGAGGTGGGAAGACGATTAATGGTATAGACAGCAGTCTGAAAAGCCTCTGGCCAATATGTAGAAGAAATGGAGGACTGATGAAGGAGACAGAGAGATGTCTCCACTAGATGTCTGATTTTTCGTTCGGCAACGCTGTTTTGCTCAGGAGTGTGGGGACAACTGCGACGATGATGGATACCATTTTTGGTTAAAAAGGAAGACAAATCAGAACTGGCATATTCTCCACCACCATCAGACTGTAGAATTTTAATGGGAGTACCAAATTGTTTTTCAACAAATGATTTGAAATTTTGAAAATGACAATTAACTTCTGATTTAGTTTTTAAGAAATAAATCCATGTGAAGCGTGTATAGTCATCGATTAACAGTAATACATATCTGTAACCGGAGTTAGAGGTGACCGGCGATGGTCCCCAAAGGTCCGAATGAATTAATTCATTCGGATTAGTGGAAGTATGAGTAACAAAAGTAAAAGGAAGACGATGATGTTTACTGGAAATACAAGATTCACATTTAGTTAATGTCATTACAGATTTTGAAACTTGTAATTGATTGTTACTAATAATAGAATTAAAAACTTGCAGATTGGGATGAGCCAATCGACGATGCCAAACATCAGATGTGGCTTTTGAGGTTGAAGACAAAGATGAAGCAAAGAAGGATAATGGCGATGAAGCTGCCTTGATTGGGGAGAGACGAAAGAGACCATGATCAATCGTTCCGACGAGGAGTCTCCTCCCGGTGGGAATTTCCTGAACAAAAAATCCATTCCGATGGAATACAACGAAACAGTTAAACTCTCGAAGAAGATGAGACACAGAGAGTAAGTTTTTCTTGAAATTAGGTACGATTAAAATATTTTTAAGAGTGAGATTAGTAGAAGGAATAAAAAGATTACCAGATCCAGTGACAGGTGTAATCTGACCAGTTCCAACCATTACATGATCATGAACAGGAACTTCAGAACGAGAAGAGCAAGAAGCCACATCTGAGGCAATATGCATTGTTGCTCCAGAATCAAGATACCAATTTGGATCAGAAGGTGCTGAATCCACTCCCAAAGATGCAAAAGATTGAGCCAAGTCATGAGAAGAAGGAATGCTAAAGCATTGACGAGCAGAATGTCCAGGTTTGCCACAGTATTGGCATATGAGAGGTTGAGGATGGGGTCCAAAAACAGAGGAGGTATGTTTTTGAAAATTGCTTCTATTTGATTGATATCCTCTGTTAAAATGTCGACCTCCTCCTCTGTTTGAACGACCCCTGTTTCCTCTATGAGCAGAAAATTGTTGAGGACGAGGGGTAGGAACAGGATTGGAAAAGAGAGCAGTGGACTGAATGGTTTGAGTTCGAAGAAGCTCAATTCGAAACTCATGAGTTAAAAGAAGGGATTGAAGTTCAGTATAAGTGGGAGGAACCAATCGAGTAGTAATGGAGGTTACGAAATTCTCATAATCTGTACCAAGACCAGATAGAACAGTAAGAACAAGCTCATTATCAGCCACTGGTTGTCCAATGGCTGCAAGGGAATCAGAAAAAGATTTAATGCGAAGAAGATACTCAGAAATTGATTGATTTCCCTTTTTGGAGGTCTGAAGCTGAAACTTCAAGTTCATCATTCGAGCAGAGTTAATGGAGGAGAAATTTTGCTCAAGGAAAGACCAAACAGCATGAGAAGAGTTAAGACCCAAAACCAGACTGAGTACTGGTTCAGTGAGAGTAGCATTCAGCCAAGAGAGCAACATTTGATCAATCCTATACCAGTAAACATAGTCTGGATTTGGTAAAGGAGTGGAAGAGGATTCAGAAGAATGAGAAATAAACTGAGAGGGAGGTGGAGTAGAGCCATCAACAAAACGATAGAGGTCTTGAGAATGAAGGATTGGAAGCAGCTGGCTCTTCCAAAGCAGAAAATTAGAGTTGTCAAGTCTAATGGAGACCAAGTTAGCAATATTGGAAAGAGCAGGAAAGGTATAGGTTGAAGGAGAAGGATTGGAAGGAGAAGAGGAGGAGATAATAGGGGTTGAGGGGTTGTGAAGGAGTTGAAGGAGATGTCCTTCGACCAAGGTGACAATGCGAAAAATTTGTCGGATAGGACAATTGATGTGGAAGATCATCAAGTCCGATTGATTTAGGGATCGTAGAGTTGTAGCTAGAGACCAACTACGATCGTCGAATTACGAAGTAATTCGCGGCTAACTTCGATCGGATCCTACAACGGGTTACACATAAGAGTGACAAATTGATCTAGGATATGACTAGTGGGAGTGAGATATAATCATGGGAGTGTCCCATAAACATATCTCATAGGCCTAAAAAGGAATTAGGCAAAGATAGTACAAAAAGGCCAAAAACAGGGTTTTTGGGCCTAGACCGGTTCGGGTACTTCTAGGACTCGGATTGGGCTGAATTTTGGAGGGTTAGTTTCTGATATAATAAACATTATATCTGCCAATTTTCGTGGTGTTTGGGTACCTCCTCCTTGGGGAATTGAGAAAATACCAATAGTTGCTATTTTCGACTATTTCCCTAAATCTTATTCTAAAGGGTGTTTTAGGAAACCTAAAAGGAGGTGGATTCTTATTAGGGTTCTATATAAACACTCTTAGGGCAGAGAATAAGGTGTGGAATTTCTCTCTAAGCTTTCTTACTCTACCACATCAAGTAGAGAGGAGAAAGTGAGCTAATTCCCATTAACTATCTATCTAGTCAAGAAGAAAGGAGTTCTTCTTCCAACCACCATTGGTGTGCTAGCTATACAACAAGGTGGGAGATCAAATTTGTTTGCTCGTGTCCCAAGTAGAGGAGCTACACTTGAAGTTCTTGGTCTTCTCATAAGCAATTGGAAAGGTTCGAGGGAAAACTAGCGAACAAGGTATTTATCTTTCTAGTTTTAATTAATGATTATCATAGGTTTATGCATGTGATCCTGGGAATACTAGTGTAGATATTAGATGTCTTAATTCCGCTATAAACACTAGTAGAAGGGTGTCAAACCCAACAGTGGCGTCAGAGCCTCTTGCAATTAGCCTATCTTATCTAAGTTTTGGACCAATTCCATGCTTTCCTAGATAGATTATTGTGTCAAAAGATTTCAAAATTTGTTCTTGAAAAGAGTTTCAAAATCTAAATTTTGATCCAAATTGGTTTGATTAAAAGAGTTGTTTTAAGTTTTTGGAAACTTGTGAAAAACAAAATTTGGAAACTTAGAATTGTTCTAAAAAGAATTTGAAATATTTAGAAGTGTTTCAAATTTTGGAAAAAGCAATTTAAAATTGCAACACAAAAAAAAAAGGGGGGAGACTATTGAGTTTTTTAGAAACTCAATAGGTCCAGCCAGGAAGCTTCCTGGCCGGACCAGTAGCCTGGAGG
>BEHA01050437.1:90856-103911 GCA_002897215.1 Eschscholzia californica subsp. californica | reverse complement strand
CAATTCATGAAGTAAATTTTTGAGCCATATTAATTCCGCCGAGACATGGGCCACAGCCCGATACTCGGCCTCTGTAGAAGACCTAGAAACAGTGGGTTGGGTCTTCGAAGCCCATGCAATCAAATTAGGACCCATAAACACACAGTAGCCAGATGTCGAACGACGATCATCGGGCGAGCCAGCCTAGTCAGCATCCGAAAACCCAATAAGAGGAAGACAGGTGGCTCGCCGGAAACATAACCCATGAGAAAGAGAACCTTTCAGATAACGCAAAATTCGTTTAGCAGCGACGAGATGAACAGTGGTTGGATTACTCATAAATTTAGACACTTGATTCACGGCATAAGAAATATCAAGTCTAGTTAGGGTTAAGTATTGTAAAGCCCCAACTAAACTTCTAAACAATTGAGGATCAGGAAGAGAAGTACCATCTGATTTCGACATTTTTGTACCAGTAATAGCCGGAGTAGGAACCGACTTTGAGTTAGAAAGACCAAATCGAGTAAGCAAATCAAGGCAATACTTTTTCTATGTAAAAATTAGGGATTCAGAGGTACGAGTAACCTCCATTCCCAAAAAGTAACTTAATTGACCTAAATCAGTCATATCAAAATTTCTCTTAAGATTAGAAATTAAATCATGTAAGAGAGAAGGACAGGAACTTGTCACTATAATATCATCCACATAGACCAACAAAATTATAATATGAGAGGCAGATCTTTTGTAGAACATTGATGGATCAGAGATGGATTGACAAAAACCCATGTCTAAAATAGAGCTACTAAATCGTTGTTGCCAAGCCCTTGGTGCTTGTTTAAGGCCATAAATGGCTTTATGAAGACGACATACATGATTAGGGTAAGAGGGATGTTTAAAACCTTTGGGTTGAGACATATATACTGTCTCTGTAAGAGTACCATTCAAAAACGCGTTTTTAACATCAAGTTGGTTTATGATCCAATTACCTGACATTGCTAGAGAAAGAACACTTCGAATTGTCGCCGGCCGAACAACCGGACTATAAGTTTCATCATAGTCAACCCCATGCTGTTGAGAATACCCCCGAGCCACTAATCTCGCTTTATGACGTTGTATCGAACCATCTGATTTCTATTTTACCTTAAACACCCATCTGCAGTCCACTATATTCACATCATTAGGAGGAGCAACCAACGACCAAGTACCATTCTTATGTAATGCATTGATTTCTTCTTCCATGGCCTTTCGCCAATGATCATGCTTGAAAGCCTGAATGAATGTTGAAGGTTCAACAAAAAGGGGATCTGGATCTGAGACTACAACAGACTTGGAAAGCAAAATTTTCAGTTTTCTGGTGCCATCACGAGTCCTTGTTATCATAGGATGAGTAGAGGATGAAGGAACAGTTTTGTCTTTCTCTGGAATAGCGACAGGGATGGAGGATGAAGAAGGTAAAGGTTCAGAAGGAGGTGGCGTGGCAGAGGGATGGACCACAGGTGGGACAGGTGTAGACAATTGGTGAGAAGTGGTGGGCGAAACAATAGAAACCCTAGAAGGGTTTGATAACGGGAGAGCAATAGTAGGTGAAGAAACAGAACCAGTACGTGGAGAGCCAGAGTCACGCGTTACTTTGGAGATGCCAGGTGGCCTTAAGGGACCAGCTGGTTGTTGGGATGGAGACACGGAGACAAAACGCGTGAGAGAAGGGTCAACAGATGGACGATGAAGATTAAAACGCGTGAGAGAAGGGTCAACAGATGGACGATGAGGATTAAAAGAAGAGGGCAAAGAAGGTATTAGCCATTGTAAGGAAACAGGAGGTAAAGTAGGGTTTTTCGGAGAAGTCGAAGAAGACGGAGAAAGAGAGAGAGGAAACAGAGTTTCATCGAATAGAACATTTCGGGAGATGTAGATTCGAGACGATTTCTCATCAAGACACTTATAGCCTCTGTGATTAGGGTTATATCCAAGAAATAAGCAAGGTTTGGATTTAAAATCCAATTTGGAAGAACGATAAGGGGTAAGTAGAGGGAAACAACGACAGCCAAAAGAACGAAGTTCATGGTAGTTTGGTTTTTGATGAAGCAATTTTTCAAATGGAGACAAGCCACCAAGTACAAAGGTGGGAAGACGATTAATGGTATAGACAGCAGTCTGAAAAGCCTCTGGCCAATATGTAGAAGAAATGGAGGACTGATGAAGGAGACAGAGAGATGTCTCCACTAGATGTCTGATTTTTCGTTCGGCAACGCCGTTTTGCTCAGGAGTGTGGGGACAACTGCGACGATGATGGATACCATTTTTGGTTAAAAAGGAAGACAAATCAGAACTGACATATTCTCCACCACCATCAGACTGTAGAATTTTAATGGGAGTACCAAATTGTTTTTCAACAAATGATTTGAAATTTTGAAAATGACAATTAACTTCTGATTTAGTTTTTAAGAAATAAATCCATGTGAAGCGTGTATAGTCATCGATTAACAGTAATACATATCTGTAACTGGAGTTAGAGGTGACCGGCGATGGTCCCCAAAGGTCCGAATGAATTAATTCATTCGGATTAGTGGAAGTATGAATAACAAAAGTAAAAGGAAGACGATGATGTTTACTGGAAATACAAGATTCACATTTAGTTAATGTCATTACAGATTTTGAAACTTGTAATTGATTATTACTAATAATAGAATTAAAAACTTGCAGATTGGGATGAGCCAATCGACGATGCCAAACATCAGATGTGGTTTTTGAGGTTGAAGACAAAGATGAAGCAAAGAAGGATAATGGCAATGAAGCTGCCTTGATTGGGGAGAGACGAAAGAGACCATGATCAATCGTTCCGACGAGGAGTCTCCTCCCGGTGGGAATTTCCTGAACAAAAAATCCATTCCGATGGAATACAACGAAACAGTTAAACTCTCGAAGAAGATGAGACACAGAGAGTAAGTTTTTCTTGAAATTAGGTACGATTAAAATATTTTTAAGAGTGAGATTAGTAGAAGGAATAAAAAGATTACCAGATCCAGTGACAGGTGTAATCTGACCAGTTCCAACCATTACATGATCATGAACAGGAACTTCAGAACGAGAAGAGCAAGAAGCCACATCTGAGGCAATATGCATTGTTGCTCCAGAATCAAGATACCAATTTGGATCAGAAGGTGCTGAATCCACTCCCAAAGATGCAAAAGATTGAGCCAAGTCATGAGAAGAAGGAATGCTAAAGCATTGACGAGCAGAATGTCCAGGTTTGCCACAGTATTGGCATATGAGAGGTTGAGGATGGGGTCCAAGAACAGAGGAGGTATGTTTTTGAAAATTGCTTCTATTTGACTGATATCCTCTGTTAAAATGTCGACCTCCTCCTCTGTTTGAACGACCCCTGTTTCCTCTATGAGCAGAAAATTGTTGAGGACGAGGGGTAGGAACAGGATTGGAAAAGAGAGCAGTGGACTGAATGGTTTGAGTTCGAAGAAGCTCAATTCGAAACTCATGAGTTAAAAGAAGGGATTGAAGTTCAGTATAAGTGGGAGGAACCAATCGAGTAGTAATGGAGGTTACGAAATTCTCATAATCTGTACCAAGACCAGATAGAACAGTAAGAACAAGCTCATTATCAGCCACTGGTTGTCCAATGGCTGCAAGGGAATCAGAAAAAGATTTAATGCGAAGAAGATGCTCAAAAATTGATTGATTTCCCTTTTTGGAGGTCTGAAGCTGAAGCTTCAAGTTCATCATTCGAGCAGAGTTAATGGAGGAGAAATTTTGCTCAAGGAAAGACCAAACAACATGAGAAGAGTTAAGACCCAAAACCAGACTGAGTACTAGTTCAGTGAGAGTAGCATTCAGCCAAGAGAGCAACATTTGATCAATCCTATACCAGTAAACATAGTCTGGATTTGGTAAAGGAGTGGAAGAGGATTCAGAAGAATGAGAAATAAACTGAGAGGGAGGTGGAGTAGAGCCATCAACAAAACGATAGAGGTCTTGAGAATGAAGGATTGGAAGCAGCTGGCTCTTCCAAAGCAGAAAATTAGAGTTGTCAAGTCTAATGGAGACCAAGTTAGCAATATTGGAAAGAGCAGGAAAGGTATATGTTGAAGGAGAAGGATTGGAAGGAGAAGAGGAGGAGATAATAGGGGTTGAGGGGTTGGAGGTTGAATCAACCATGAGAAGAAGAAGGTGGCGGCACAGAAAACCAGAAAAAAAAAAGAATGTCTATGCTAAGGCTCTTGATACCATGTAAAGGTTTGAGGTCAAGATGCCCTAGAAGTTAGGGCAAGGATTGTATTTATAATAAAGTAAGCATTTACAATGTACAGATATACCCTTGATAGAAAGGATAAAGACAATTAAATACAAATAAATACAATACACAACTAAATAGCCTAACATAGAGCTCTAACTATAATTTGAGAGACAAATTCAAATTGGTCAGAATCAATCAATTTTTTTGAACAAAATCGAGTTTCTATACTCAACATTAACAAAATCAGTTCAAATAAAATTCTCAACAACAGAATGACACGGATTATGCAAAGCCGATGGTAGTAAAACACACTTTGCTAGACCAATTAAGAATACATGTTATTGATCGAGTCGACTAAACTCACATTTAATGTCTTATTTGGTCTTGTTTTTTCTCTTTGCCTTCATTTTAAATCTACTATGACACAAGAAGAAAATAACTTAAGATTAACATGTAAGTATATGTAGATACGTGTTTTTTAGCACTCCTTGAAAATTCCAACCGGAAGAAACCCTAGGTAATGGATTAAGAAGATAAAATATCCCCAGTCAACGAGTTCACTGACACAAAAAAAAAATATATGTAGTAGTAGCACAAGAAAGAACTCCCAAATAATCCAACAAAACAATATCTTGTATATATAAAAGGGTTTTAATTATATTCTACTTTTAACATAGAAATCTTGAAATTGGCACAATCCAAGAGCTAGTTGAAAATTATATCCTAAAGATTTAAACAATTTAATGCTTTATGGTGTGTTCCTAGGGCACGTGACAGGAAAAGAAAAAAAAAACCTAAACCGAATTTTCCGAAACCCACTCAACTTATGTGTCAAGTTGCAATTGAGATTCTCACTCTTAGATGGCGAAAATAGAGATCCTCAATTTCTTTGTGTCTCTATTGCACAACTCTAAACTTATCTTAGTTACTTATGTGACATAGTTATCTTTGTAAATAAATAATTAGTTATTTAGAAAATATAGAAGACTCGATTTTTACGGGTTGAAAATCAAATATTGATGAGTTGGACCATTAAAGATATCTCAAGAGGACACTCTCTAGAAATAGAGTGTCCTGTTGAGATATTTCTATTCCACCCTCGACACGTCATCTTAGAGATCCAAATAGAGTGTTGCATTGGAGAGAGATTTTAAGAAAAAACTCTAAAAGTTATATGTGCCACTCAGAGTTTATAAGATTGAGTGTTGCATTGGAGATGCTCTTAGTATCTTAAATACAGTAAAAACAGGTACTGCATAAGATGGTTGATTATCAATAAGTATGCAAGTAATCCTAAGGTCACTACAGTTTTTGTTGCCAGTGGAAATTGAATAAATTATAGACAAGCGAGGTTAAAATACAATTAACATACATTTTAGTTACAAAATAGAGACAAAACGAGGTTAAAATACACTCAGTGGTGTGGCGTGTCCGAGAATTCTTGTAATGAATAACTTGTAATTTGTGAATTACAAGTAAAAGTAGTTTCGGATATTAAATAAACAATGAATGAAACATATAAAGTTAAATATTATTGAGAGGGTACCTCTTTGTAGTGAAGAACTTGTAATTTGTAAATTGTAAAGAATAAGAAAGTTGTCTATCCAATTTTTTTTTGTTGAAATGTTGTCTATCCAATTTAGTTTGTACCCATTAGAAGTGGAAATTTAGAGAGGAAAAAAGAACAATTCTAGATGAGATGAGATAATGTAGGAGATATTATATTACATACATACATACTTTAATTCAGTTGTAGAATCATTAAAGGTGAGTTAGAGAGAGGATGCCATTAATAACATAAATTTACATATATACTTTTTTTTTGGGAATTAACTACAATATATGATAGTCATTTTTATAGCCACAACACTGTCACCCAGGCATTAACAAATTACGGGCGCAGTGTCAAATCTTAATGGGAGCCTTATCTATGAAAACATGAGAGGTAAAATCAAAATTTTACATGCTAAATAAACAAGAATTATTTTAAAATCCAAGAACACAAAAGTGAAGTCCTAGCATGAGAACTTCCCTTTCAGGGTGTGATTGAAGAGAATTAGATTGGAAAAACATTTTCATTTATGACAATGAAAAAAGTTTATAAGATAATCGAATGGTTGTGTTAAGTAACATAGTGTAAATTAAGAGTTTAGATCTTCTCCATATGCGGTGTCTTTTTCACGTAATCTAAAGACAGGAAAATTATAAGGCCCAAAATTCGGGTCAAAATTGCAAATGAAGCCCAACCCGGAATAATAATGCAAAAGATTGGATAAAGATTGGATAAAGATATTTATGAATGAGTGAGAGAAAATAAAGGAGAGACTCTCCAACTCTATTTTATTTCTATCTTGATTGTAATAGTAGTACAATGTTAAATGTAAAACTATTATTACACAACTTATTATAACAGAAAAGACAAGATTAGTTGTTAGATTAACTAACTAACTAATCTGTTTTATTAGTTGTTAGATTAACTTACTAACTAATCTGTTTTATTATTCTAGGGACACTATGGGTGCCTATAAGAGAAGAGTTGCTGAGTTGCTGGCTTTGAACTAGACTCCTTATATTCACTTTGACTTGGGTCTTTGACCATGCAAAGAGAAACATCAGAACCCTAAATTTGTAACTCTCCTTCTTCTTCTTAACCCTAGTTCTAACAATATGCATACTATATAAATTGAGTTATTAAGCTATCTAAGATAGAGTGAAATAACTGTTCTAATGTTAGTGTCTCCACTTTGTACTTAACATAAGCCATGTTGTTGAGCTTACTCTGGTTGAGTGGTAAATTTTAAGTGTCTTCACTTGAGACCAAAGTTTGAATCTTACAATTCCGAAAAAAAAAAAAAAGACAAGCCATGTCTGTTGAAGACTTGAATCCAGAGAAGTTCTTGCCAAAACATGAGAAATACTTCATATTTTTTTAGATAAAATCTCCATAGGGTTCACCAATTAATTAAGATAGTTTTCAAAAGAACAAAAGATCACAGTACAAGAGCTAAAGCTCAGGTAGAAAAGCAAACAACATTACTACTAA
This sequence comes from Eschscholzia californica subsp. californica, assembly GCA_002897215.1. Taxonomy (NCBI): domain Eukaryota; kingdom Viridiplantae; phylum Streptophyta; class Magnoliopsida; order Ranunculales; family Papaveraceae; genus Eschscholzia; species Eschscholzia californica. Next base: position 96,640 of record BEHA01050437.1, on the reverse strand, counting down.
TTACTATATAGAACTGAATTATATTGTTATTACTACTAAAATGAGGATCTTCATTAATTTTCTCGTGCCAGCTGCCACTTGAGAATGTTGTCTGCCAAACCTCGGAAGAGTTGTTTCACTGCAAATTAAGAGATAAAAAGAGGTAATATATAGTTAATCGTAACTATCAATAATATAAATCAGAATAATTTGTATATGTATGGAGCAATAAATTTATACTCACATTGAACGAGCGTATCAAAATGATCTATCACATGTAGGTTCGTCCAGTTTCCTATCTTAGAGGTTGGAATAGGCCTTGAAACCTGTGTTCCCAAGTTAAAGAACAATTTGTATCTACCTCTTGATAGTAAAATTTCGTTATCCCTTACGCTCGTAGCGTGTACCTTCATTGGAATTGAAGCCTTTGTTACCCAATTGGGCATTCCTAAATGATATTTTCTTACCCAAGTTGAGTTGTTATTGTTGTGTATCTGGATTGCCCAAACTTGCACCTCAACTTTGTTCAGCATACACACAACCAAACTCCCATCCAATTCAACCAAGTAAGTCTTCGTTGATTATGTTGATTGAGAATACATAAGTAAGTTGATCATTTGGCCCTAACGACCAGTTTATAGCGCCACCGGCCTTAACAAGCTTGGTTTGATTCGGAATATGAGGCACTAGTTCTTTCACTCTCCAAGTCTTATCTTGCCGTATGGTCAACACCTCAAGTCTAGACATGTAATGAGGTATCAAGAAATTGAAGGCAAGCTTAAACACTTTATATCTCTTGTTGGTTAAATCATATGCAAGAGACAATTCAAATGATTTAGTGAATGGTTCCTGATTCGGGGGAGCGTAAAGTTCTTTGGTTGTTGGATTACATATTGCCATTCAGGGACGGATCCCGAATTTTTACTTAGAGGGTGCGGATTTATATACCTAAATAATTTTGTTTAGCAAACACAGTAATTAATAAAATACTTATATTCATTAATTCTATTAGTATATCGACGATTACTAACGCAATTGACCTTTATGAGAGTTTATATTTTGAAATGTTCGCATAATCGACTCATTGTAAATTTCACTAAAAACTTCTTTTTCAATAAAGACTACTAAACTATCATTTAGCCACGCATCACTCATCATGTTTCTTAAGCGTGTTTTAACTAGCTTCATAGCTGAAAAAACTATTTCAACAAAGGCAGTTGCAACCGGAAAATTTAGTGCGAAAGTGATAAGCAAATAAACTAAATGATATGATTTATCCCTCTTAGTTTCCACCAAAGTTCCAGCAAGAGCTCCAATTCCATCAAAATTTGAGAAATCATCAGTCTGCCTTATATCGTAAATGTAACTATCAAGCTGAAAACTAAGTAGCATTGTGTCAAGACTACACAACACAACTGTCACACCCTCGAATGTAGCTAACAAATCATGGGACAGGTGCCAAAATTTAATGGATGCCTTGTGTATGAAAACAGGAGAGGTAAAAGAGTTTTTTACATCCGAAATAAATAACAACTAGACTACACAACACAACCCGCTGGGACTCCCAATTGAATCGCTCTCCATGTGACTGAACATGTGAGAAGAGAGAGAAATCCTTTTTCTCTCACATGCGGTTCAAGTAGGAGTCCTAGGAGGCGGGTTGAGTACACTTTTTGAATAATTAAAATATTATTTTAGATTTTAAGAAAAAAGAAAGTGAACTCCTACCATAAGAACTTATTTTGTGAGATTTCTTTTACTGAGTGAAAAGAATTAGATAGAAAAATCATTTTCTTTGTGAAACAATGGATAATCAAATGGTTGTGTTTGGTAATGTAGTGTAAGTTAAGATTAAGTAGCTTACCTTTTCCATGGGCATTGTCTAAAATTGGAGTCTTAACTTTCGTCTTTTCACGTAATTTAAAATTAGGGTTTAAATAAAGAAATTTGATACGGAAAGTGAGAGATTAGATACATACATTTGCGACGGAAAGAGAGAGATGATGAAGGAGAGATTCTCAAGAGTGGAGAGAAAGAGAGAGTCATTTGCATGAAAGAGAGACTGAGAGAGGGTGAAAATTACTAGACTTGCAAGGGAAAACGAAGAAACGAAATTCGCCAATGCTAAACATCTAGTTTTCTATGTACGTACTAGATAAATTGAGTTATAAAAGAGCATCTTTAATGCAAAACTCAAAAAAAATCTTATTCTTCTTACTGTCAAGTTCTAGTTGAGATCGTCACTCTTAGGTGGCAAAAATAGAGATTCTCAATTTTTTTGTGTCTCCAATGTAAAACTCTAAACTTATCTTATCTACTTATGTAGCATAGTTATTTTTTGTAAAAAATAATTATTTATTTAGAAAATATGGAAGACTCGATTTCTGTTGGTTAAAAATCAAATATTGATGAGTTAGACAGTTAGAGATATTTCAAGAGGACACTCTAGAGTTAGAGTGTCCTATTGAGATATCTCTATTCCACCCTCGACACATCATCTTATATATCCAAATATAGTGTTGCATTGGAGAGAGTTTTAAGAAGAAAAAAACTCTAAAAATTATGTGGACTCAGAGTTTCAAAGATTGAGTGTTGCATTGTAGATGCTCTAAGCTATGAAAATTAAACTAAACATGGTAATGAAGAGATTTAAGACAAGGTCTGCTTACACAAAAGAGAAGCTACAGTGGTATCAGTGGAGGTCAATCCCATGACCTTAACATTAAATCCAAGGTTCTTACCAAGAGAGCTACTACTACTTCATTTCATAAGGAAACACTTTCGCCGATAATTATGAGAGTCTAATATAATCAATTTTGGTACTTCGAAAAAAATTGGAGAAGGTGAGATTTACGGTAGAAAGTAGAGAGAAAAAAATAAGGACAGAGAGACGTGATCTTAGGAAAAAGAAAAATACACGTGGCGTTATTCTAGTGGATGAGGCATCCTATAATTTTTTATGAATGGCCTGAAGCTCGGCCCGCCCGGAACCCATTCAGCCCGTCGCGGGCTAGTACCCATGGCGGGCTTTGGACAAAAGAATTCTACTTTTGCCAGGCCCGAGTCCGCCCCCAAGCTAGATGGGGTTTGACATAGGCTACCAGAAACGCCCGAGCCGGGGTTAGAGGTGCCCATGAGCGCCCGAGCCCGGCCCGATTCCCACCCCTACCTATATCAAATCTAAGAACTTTTATTGTACTAAATGATTTGTATCAGTAAAAAGTTAAAATTTCAGAGTTGCTTTACATATGTTTACTATACGCAATAACTAGTTTTCTTTTATTAGATCTTTATTTTTGGCTAATTTTTTTTCCTCGTATTTTAAAGAGAAAGTACTCCGTACTCGACATGTCTGACGTCTTATGCTTCATTATGTCAGAAAGTGATTTATCGGATATTCCTACAAAATCGACCTTGTACTTTGTTGTGGTGACGACTTACAAAGAGATGGTGGTGGGGCAGAGCTAGCTTCCATAGACCTCCTTACTTTATCTAATTGGTCAAGCAAGTATAGCAGATTCAGATCCATCTCTCTGTTTGCCTCCGGGCAGTGCAGAGTTTAGGGTGTCGAGCTAACTTTCGTTGACGGCCTTATTTTGTTTATGGTCAAAATATGACTCAAAGGAAGAGGTGACTTAGATCAATCTCTTCCTTTCCTCTATGCTCTCACAAAATTCAAGGTGTGCCTAGGAAACTTGAGTCGAACTCCCAACAACGTCTTTGGTTAGAGTCAGACTCCGGTGATAGAGCTCTTTCAGATCCACTTTCCTGATTGTCGAGAATTCCCTCATGCGCATATGGGTTTTCATACGTGATCCTCTGTCAATTTGTTGACATTTGAGTTGGTCAAAGTTGACCAATATTTGACTCAGTACTAGTCCCCTACTCCTTAGAAGAATGGAGAGATGTTAAAGAGTAGAAAATTCAGATTCTCGTCTTGCCCATAGCTAATAGGTGTACCTTAAAGTAGAGCGGTGAGTTGTGTAGTACCTTAATTTTCGCTTCTTTTCGCATGATAGAGTTGTTGATTAAGGACGTTCGAAGGTCAGGGCCACACTGGTCATTTTCTTCAACATCTAATTGTGGGTCGTTATTCACGACGGTTTTTGTTCAAGAAGTTCCAGATTTTATCTGGCTCGAGTTTGCCTACTAAGTTTATTAGTATTTAAAATTTGGTACATGGGTCGCGTGAGCCTGGATTTGTGTGCGGCCAAACTCGACCTAGTTCCCACCCGAACATGAGATAATTCTGTAAGGGTTTTTTTACTTGACCCCTCAACATTAATTGGTAGTTGAGTTTACCTCTCTCAACAATGAGTAATTGAGTTTACCCTCTTGAACTTATTATTTTTGGTAAAATGCTAGAGTCATGTTTGGCATAAGGGAATTCGAATCGTAAATTAAATAATCTATGGACAAAAAAAGTCTCTAAAAATTATATTCTTGATAAAAAAAACGAAATACGATATTACAATTGCTGAAATCATATTACTAAATTGTTATTCTTGGTAGTCGTCTTTTTAACATAAATAATACTAAATCCAACTGGTAAACTTAATACTGTAACAAATTATTTAGGTTTAAACTGAATTACCATAATTTTTTTTTGCAAGTACATTTATATTAGATCATAAGAGTTCTATTACAATATAATTGCGAAAGGAAAGTAGGAATAACTATAAAAGATCTATCACATCTATTAGTTCTAGCCCATCTAGCCAATTTGTCTGCTGGAGAGTTGCATCTTCTTAAGATACAAGTGAATTTAATGTTGTGGAATTGAGGAAGGATCTTGCTAATGTTGTTGATGTGAGAACGAGATTGCCACTGAAAAAAAAAAAAATTGAGTCTCTGAGATGGCTAATGGGAGCTTCATTATTACTTTCTACGAGGATGGATTTGTAGTTATTATCTATTGCCCATTGAATATTGGTGAGGATGGCAATTGCTTAACTTTCTTCAACATTTCTTGCTCTACCTATGTTAGTTATAGCTATGATATTTCTTGCTCTGTGATCATGAATAATACACCTAGTTCCAATGATTTCATTTATATTTGTGAAAGACGCATTTGTATTGATTTTGACATACACACACTCGGGGGGACCATTTGTATGATTTTGAAGTCCAGCTCTGTTGTTTTGGCATCACCTTAAGGATTGGAAAAGTCAAAATTTGGTTGATCACCAGCTCGGTCGATACTATAGTTTGTTGAAAGCAAAAAATCACACCTAGCTTTCCAAATGAACCAAAGAATAGTCGCATGGAAAGTTATATGAGCATTGTTACTTACAACCATCATCGGTTTCCATGAAATGATCCAATCTATAATGGAAGATATATTTCGAGAAATAATACTAAAGTAAAACCATGTATTTTCTACAAAGGGACAGTGGAGTAAAGCATGTTCAATAGATTCTGGTTGGTTACATCGAGGCAGTTTACATCAGTTCCAATGAATTTACCAATGCATTATTTTACTGGAAGACTATGCGCACAACATTTCCATAGAAAAATACTTATCCGAGGGATTGTTTTAATATTCTAGATAAAATGCCATTCATCGTCTGACTGGGGAGTTGAACTGTACACTGTGCATAGTTGTCGGTACCTAGATCCTACTATGAATTTACCTGACTTTGTGAGAGACCAATGTATTGCATCATTAACTTCAGGTTGAATCACAATCGTTAGAATGTAATTGCAGACATTGGAGTAAAAAGTATTAGTGAGAGTAGACTCATTCCATTGATTATTTATATTTGCGGGGCATGGGTTAAATTAGAGTTGTACGGATTTTCTATG
>BEHA01050437.1:51709-74762 GCA_002897215.1 Eschscholzia californica subsp. californica | reverse complement strand
AAAAAAAACCAGTGGAGCACTTCAATGACCCAAATGGAACGATAAAAGAAATACAAATTTTTATATCCGTTAATATTAAAAAAGTGCGTCCGAGGAAGTCAGACGAGCTTTTAGAGGAAGGAATAGAATTTTTGTTTGTAAAATTTGTAGTGCCACCCTTACTTGTTACTTTTCCCTTTACTCCACCAGTCCACCTTCGCCCAGTCTTCCAGTCTTCTCTCTCTCTCTCTAAGATCGATCTACTTCTCTAAATCAAAATCAAAATGGGATCTTTACTGAAATCCCTTTCCAAAATCATAACTTCATCTTCATCCATAACAAAACTTCTCCTAATCTTCTCCACTCTCTGTAATCTCTACCTCTTAATCTCCCTCAATCAAACTCAACCAATCCAAATCCACACTAAACAAATTCCCTCATCACCTAATTCCCCTCATCATCTTGTCTTTGGTATCGCTTCTTCCTCCAAAACCTGGCTTAAACGAAGTAAATTCGTTCATCTTTGGTGGAATCATCATCATCATCAACAAATGCGTGGTTTTGTTTTCCTCGATCGTTATCCTATCACTAATCAATCTTTAAATCATCATACTCTTGATCTTCCTAGGGTTCTTATTTCAGAAGATACTTCTCGTTTCCCTTACACTTACAAAATTGGATTACGATCTGCTATTCGTATTGCACGTATTGTTAAAGAAACTATTGATCAGAATCTTACTGATGTTCGTTGGTTTGTTTTTGGTGATGATGATACTGTTTTCTTTGTTGATAATTTGGTTAAGACATTATCGAAATATGATCATAATCTTTGGTATTATATTGGAAGTAATTCAGAGAGTTTTGATCAGAATTCTTTGTTTTCATTTGATATGGCTTATGGTGGAGGTGGTTTTGCTATTAGTTATTCACTTGCTAGGGTTTTGACTAAGGTTTTTGATTCATGTTTGATGAGGTATCCACATTTGTTTGGTAGTGATAGTAGGGTTTTCGCTTGTTGTGCTGAACTTGGCGTTGGATTAACTCATGAACCTGGATTCCATCAGGTGATTTATTGTTCTATTTTTGTTAATTCATTTTAAAGTTAGCTTAATCAAAACAATTATGAACATTTGTTTGCGAATTCAAATTTGTATCTGAAATGTCACTGATTTATGGAAATTCATGCTTAAGATATGATAATGTTTGAACCAAGTAGTAGTAGTACATGGATTTTCCTTTCATAGATGTAGGATTTCATTCGTATACACTTTCTAAATCTAGATAAAATCAATGTCGTCGGCTTCCAATTCCGTGAACTTGTTACCCTTTCTCGTGTTGCAGGTTCATTATGATGACACCCAATTTTGACCTTTCTAAGTATTAGGTATATAGTTCGAATATTTTAGTTTTGACCCGAAAATACAAAAGTATTTGAAGATGGCAATAAATACGAACTTCCTGTCTTCACCGCAATTTGTTGCAATCACATTTTGGTTCTTATAAATGCACATTGAGGTTTTGGGTAACGGACAAATTCTCAATAAATTATCGAGATTTACGGATGTGCTTAGTTTGAAATCCTTGTGAAAGTTCAAGTAGAATTCAAAAGAGAAACTAATTTCTTCACTTCAAGTTGGTGGCATCTTACTGTCCAAGTTCCAAACTATGTTTTACTTCAAAGTACCAGCAAATATCAAGTTGGCTTGTCGCAAGCTATATTTGTGCCCAGGTGTTCTTCACCTATCAAATTCATTTCAGATGTAACCTGAACTGTGTTTAGTTGTGACTTGGTTGAACTTGTGTGTTGATCAGTGCCTCCAGTTGTAATTTTCTTCTAAAGTAGAGTTGAATATACAGCTTGATGTTCGACCAGGTGTACTTTGGACCACGCCAGTATGATTCATACTCCTCTCGACTTGAAATCCTGACTCGTCTTAATTAATATTTAACTAGGTTCTTTTGCTAAAAGTTTTTCTTGGTCTCGATGATTCCAGACAACGCTGGTGTTTACGAACTGAATAATCTTATCTGGCATTTTAACAGGTTGATTTGCGAGGAAATCTGTTTGGACTGCTCGCTGCACATCCACTTGTACCTTTGGTATCTCTTCATCATCTGGAATACATGGATCCAATCTTCCCTAAGATGAACCATTCCGAGGCTTTAAACCATTTATTTGAGGCTGTTAAAGTTGACCCTGAGAGAATTTTGCAGCAAGTTGTTTGCTATGGCCACTCAAACTGGACTATTTCAATTTCGTGGGGTTATGCTGTTCAGCTATTCGAGAGCATTCAGTTTCTTCCTGACCTCCTTCGTTTGCAAAGGACATTTTTGCCATGGAGAAGAGGTTCAAACCCTAGTTTGGTTTCTTACATGTTTAACACAAGGGATGTTCCAAAAGATCCATGTCAAAGGCCTAGCGTTTTCTTCATGGAAAGTGTTGTTTCTGATACAAATGGAACAAGGAGCAATTACAAGAGACACTTCGCTGAGACTTGTTCCCGAAATGGTTCGTCAGTGAATCTTGAACAAATCAGAGTGTTCTCTCAGAAGCTAGAATTTGATTCTGGAAAGGTACTTGGTTATAAGTTTTATATGTTTTTGTAGCCTCCCAATTTACTGTTTTGAGTGTTTTGTATTATCTATCATGTTGTTACCTGTAATTTCTATGGTTTCTGTAACTTTTTTGTTTTCAGTTGGTGGCCTCAAGACGTCCGTGCTGTGATGTCTTACCTTATTCTTTTGGAGCAGTGCTAGATATTAGCATTAGGGAGTGCAGAAATGAAGAATTGATTGCTGCGAACTACTAACATTTCAGAATCATTGGTTCTTATGATAGACGTTCTCTTGGTAGAGGATCAAAAGCAGTAGATAAGGAGTTCGATTGAACGATGAGGTACTTTCGCATGAATGGATATTTACTTACTCTTTCTTTTTCTCTTCCAGTTAGTGTGCCTTCAGTGTTCATTCTAATGAATAGATTGTTTTCGTTTACTGCGTTACTTCACATTACTATGTTGATATAAATAAATAAAATGAAAAAGTTGAAAGTGCATTATAGCATGAATTTGTTTTCTGGACTGTTCTTTTTGTCATCTTAAGCAGAAGTGTTCAAATAGATAATTTTTCAGGCCAAAATAACAAAAGTTACTGCTTTTATATTTGATTGGAAACTGAAAAGGGCTTGTGGTTTTTCATGACCTTCAGTAGCTTGATAGGCATCTGGATTAGGCTCTTATGTCGACCAATGGTTTTGATTTCTTTTATACTTCCAGATTTTGATTCTTCTTGGGATAGCAGCTATTTTGCAATGTTCTTTCTTGTTGAAGTGGATCCTCCCGTCCCTCCCTCTAAAAATTGTTCATCTTCAGCCAATTTCACAGTTAATAGTCTATTTCAGAATGTAAATGATCTACTCAATTTGTTATTGGCTACTGCGTCAATTCACAACTTCTACAGCACAACTGCGGGCAACCTTGCTGATTGAATCAATGGGAACTTCTTCTGCATAAATATCCTTTGTAATTGTCGTTGAAGTAAAGAAGCCATCCATTGGGAAGACGATTGCCAATTGCGTGACTCAAGTCACCCTTTTCGGTGTTCTAGATAATAGAGAATTTTTGCCTTTGTGGAACAAGAAGATATTTCAGACCCAACTTTGTTCTATTTTAGGGAGTATGATGGGCAACCTTACAGAAAAAGCAGCTTTTGATCCTTCAACAAACATGACAGCAACTGGAAAACCCTAACTGTTCCGTGCACACCAGATTTATCTCCAAATGAATGTAAAACTTGTCTCGGAATTGCCTCCCCGGGGATTTGCTGTTATTTCTCTAGAGGTGGTAGGGTTCAGGCAGGTATTGTTATGTAAGGTGTGAAAAGTATCCCTTTGGATGGTTTTCAGGGTCCAACTTCTCTTCATCTTCTTCAGTTAACATGTCTGAAAAACGTAAGTATTTAAAATCCAAATCTTTTTCTCGTTCTATCTTAAAAATACATTAGAATGGGTTAGTGATTACTGTATATCATCATGAAGTGCAGGTCAGCTGATCAACCTATCAATAGCTATAGTTCATATTGTTTCATTTGCTTTTGTTGGGATTGTTATAATTGGTATTATCAGCTTTTACAAGCTTGGAAGGAAAAAACGCATTTGAAGGTAAGTAGATATAAACAAAGAAGTAAATCGAAAGACAAGATAATATCCTTGGAATGATAAGCAGTCTTGTTTTTCTCAAGCAGATACACATAGCTATGAGCAAAATGATTTGGTCCACGTCGAATACTCAACACCACAATGTACAAGGAGGATATCAGCTGAATCCAAAGACATGATAGAATTTGCTGATCTACTTTCAGCTACAAATCACTTTTCTGGTTCAAAGAAACTAGAAGGTTGGTTCGGCGCTGTATACAAGGTAATACATACATTTCTCTCTCTCACACACATTATTTCTAATTCTCTTTTCTAGAAATCCATCATTAAACCTTATCTTGGTACTTCTAAGTATTAGACAAAGTATGAACAAGATGATGATGATATATTTGGTAATACATATTAGGTATACTAGTTTGAGATGGATTAAATTTTCTTAAGCGTAAGCTATCCGATGGGCGGGTAGTAGCAATTAAGAGACTCTCGACTTTCTCAGCTCAAGTGTCAGAAGAATTCATGAATGACGTATTACTAACAATGAAACTTCAACACGCGTAAGGCTCCTTAGTTGTCTCGAAAGAGAAGATATAATTTATATATATATATAAATTCATGCCCAGTATCAGCCTTGATGTTTTCTAATAGTTTATTATATTGTAAAAGGCCCCCATCTAAATTTAGCATTGAACTCCTTAACCCTCGGCTTACCTTATAATTGAGATGTTTGATGTTAAATGTAAATTAGTTCTACTATATTCCCATATATTATGCCAAAAATGTTATTCTAAAGTATCAAGGCAAACTACCACAATCCATGTTCTTTTATACTAGTTTTTTTTTTGTTATGTAGTAGCTTGTGATTGGTAATCTTACAATTTTAAACTTCGGAACCATGATCTCATGAAACTAAAAATGATTTAGAGTTGAATTTAAGTTTGCCCTCCCTTAAAGACCCTTTCAAAAGTAATCAACTATTTAATATATCCAAGTGAATCAAATGGAGTTGGACAGCTGACCAAGTATTTAATATAGCCAACTATTTAATATTCCCACCAAGTCAATCAACTATTTAATATAGCCACCAAGTCAATCAACTATTTATTATAGCCAAGTCAATCAACTATTTAATATAACCAACTATTTTCATTTTATAACACTAATGAAAATGATTGTACTCCTAACCTCTAGGTCAGCTAAGTAACCTTAACCATTCCACTCGCCCACAATCCATGTAAAAGAAGATACTACTACAAAAAAAAAAAAATTGTTACTGTGCCACAAAAAGCAGGGTGAAATCGAACCAAACGTGACGTAAATTGTAGCATCTCCTGCACTCCATCACCAGTGCAGTAACAATTTTTGCGTCGACGGCTAGTTATCACCTAATACTGACTTGGCGCTACTAGGGAGGCACCCAGTCTACCCAACTCTAAATTTTTTTTTCCTTCTCTTTCTTCATCTCATGGAAACATGCTTCTGAATCTATCATTGATTAACAATGAAGAGTTCGAGAGATAAAGAACCTTCTTTTAGAGAGAGAAATAGAGTATCTTGAAAAAACTTCGATTTCAAACCAATTTTGATCTATGACGAGGAGTCAGAGAGAGAAAGAACCATGATTCGAGACCACCACTAAATATTTTCTCAGGAATTTTACTCTCGAACTGGTCCGGGTATGAGACCTTAAGCAAAGCTTCGGACTGACCAGTCCTAACCCCAAAGCAAGGACTCAGAATCTGTTGCCCTGGACCAGTCCAAAATCTCTCAAAGTGATCCGAATCCAGAGCGTTGCTTTGGGTTCCGCAAGGGTCAATCTATGCCCTAGCGCCAGTAAATGTTTTGGGTCAAAGGAGGTTGACCTTAGTCAATCTTTTTCTTTGGTGCTAACAACAATTTTCGGGTACTTTTAGCGGATTCCTTTTTTGTTTTGAACTATGAAGAGTAAATTCAAAATAACATATCCTATATTTTGTGTTTTTTAGACAAGGTACTATTTCTTTTTTCTTTTTTCAAATGCAGGTCTGAATCAACACGAATAGACACATATTTCAAATAAAGCACCACTAGTCACTGCGGCTAGAGAAAAGAAAGAATCAAGAGAAGAGAAAAAGTCAACAAAGAAAAAAATCAAATCAAGATTCTATAAAACATTTGAAATGACAAAAGAAAAAATTGGTAAACCCAAGCATGGCTTCTTCCAAACTCCAAATTAGTATCCAATCTCTCTGCTTTCTGTCTCTAGTAGCTCTCTTCCAACATTTTAGTGAAGTGAGTGCTCAACCAGGTTTTGCTACTCAGTACTATTGTGAAGGTACTAATTTCACTAGCAATAGCCCATATGAAGATAATCTCAAGCAACTATTATCTTTACTACCATCAAAAATTGAATCAGATAATAAATTTTATAATGGAAGTTCCGGTTCAGAGCCGGACAAAGTTTACGGTATCTTACTCTGCAGAGGTGATCTTAATACCGAAGGTTGTAGACTTTGTGCAGCGGCTGCAGTCGCGCAGATCACGCAACGTTGTCCGAACAGTAAGGAGTACATTTCGTGGTATGATAAGTGTATGTTCCGGTATTCCAATCGAAATATGTTTTCAGTTGTGGAAGAGAAACCAGAATGGACTTTGTATAATAAAAATAATATGACAAATCAGGAAGCATTCCATGCAATAGCAACACAGTTGATGGATGGATTAGTAAGAATAGCTACTACTTCTAATAAAGGAGAATTATTTGCTACTGGTGAAGTAAATTTTACTTCTGCGCAAACAATATATGGGTTGGTTCAGTGTACTTTAGATATAACTGCAGATGAATGTAACAGATGCTTGAGAAATGAGGTGGGTAATATTACTAATTGTTGTTATGGGAAACAAGGTGCAATAGTGCTAAGACCAAGTTGTAATATAAGGTATGAAGTATACACTTTCTATGCTTCCTCAACCAAGCAACCTCCCGCGCCAAATTCGACTACTACACCTCCAGCACCAAATTCGACTACTACACCAGGTATTTTTTTCATGTTCTTTTATTTTCGCTCTTGAAAATGTTGTTCGATTACACTACATGCCACTTTTCTTTTTCTTAATTGGAGCATTAGTCCAACTCCGTCATTAGAATCTAAAGGAAAGAAATTTAGCCTAAGGACTCCAATCGTTTTGATTAGGATTATGCTATATCCGAAGAACTTAAAGCAAATTTTGATAGTGCTAGAAATATCATGGCGTGATTTAACGATTTTTGGTCTTTGAAAGTTATAGTAAACCGGATACTTTTCAAGGCGAGCACGTGACTCTTTGTTCACAACAAGGAATGAAATGTCGGTTTCGATGGAATTAGGTACTGATAAAACATTCCTGAAACAATTAATTAGGTACTAATCTGCAATAAAACAATTAGTTTAGGGGATAAATTGAATTACTTAACTCTAGTGCTAAAACAGTTAAGTTAGGTGTTTATCTGCAATTATACAGTTAGTTTAGGGGGTAAATTGAATTATTTATCAGATGTAAACCTAAAACAGTTAGCTTAGAATCCAATCTGCAATAATAGTAATAGTTAGGGGGCTAGCAAAAAATAAAACATAACATACTTGTTTTGTAGTAAAAATTATTTCCCCCTCAAATATTTAACTCTCTCTACATTTTCTTTCAAATCCCAAACTAAAACCCTAAAATCGAAATCTGAAGTTAAAGATCACCTAAAGAAGAGAAAAAACTCTTGAAGAACAAAAAATTTGAGAAGAAATAGTCAAGAAAGATGGAACAAATTAACAAAAAGGTAGAAGATAAATGACTAAGGTATGATATGAGTTTCTGAGTTTAGAATCTTTCGAAACCCTAAACCTAGCTCTGTTTCGAAATTTCGTATCAGATTTCGGTGGAAATTTGACACGAAATTCTTGTAAGTACAATTTCGTTTTGGTGGTGTGAATTTAGGACATATTTCGGTCATTTCGACCGAAATATGTCGACATTTTATTCCTTGGTTCACATTTCACTTTAGATCGATTGCAGTAATATTTCTGATTCAAACATTTCTTTGGTTTTCAGAGAAAACGAAGAAATCAAACAGTGCTCTCAAAGTGATCATACCTGTAGTAATATCTCTGATGATCCTCGTCGGTTTATTCATAATTTTATGGTTGAAAAAGAAAAAGAAGGCCTCTACAACGCTTGACGGTAAGTAAATATCCTCTTATAGGCCTACCATTGAAACTGAATGCACCTTTATCCACAGGATCTGTGGCCGGAACAATATATACCAAATAAATACGCAACTATAGCTCGAACTGTTAGAATTTAGACAAATAAGCACAATGTCGCAAATGGCAAACAATAGCACAAATGGTAAACAATAGCTATACGAGTAACGCAGTTGATTATATTCAAGAAAGTAGAGGAACCGGAACTATAGCAGCCCCAATGACAGAAGTTTAAGATCCATACAGACCATCTCAATGCAGGCTATCATAATCACCTAAAACATCAGTGCTTTAAATCATCTATACATGACTATTCTATGATAAAAATCATAAAACATTAACAGATATGAATCTTCATGAACAAGTTTCCATACCTAACTATATTTTATTAATGTTTGATGTGTCTATTGATTGTTTCCAAGTGTATGTTGTTTATTTCTACTTGTTTGTCTGTTTATTCTTGGCAAAGATATGGATGACATTACAAATGTAGAATCATTGCGGTTCGACTTGAAAACAATAAAAGACGCCACTAACAACTTCTCTGATGTTAACAAGCTTGGGAGAGGAGGATTTGGTTTTGTTTACAAGGTAATTTACTAAGATTAGTTATAATCAAGTATGCAGATTATGTATTCAAAAGATTTCACATCTTCTATCTATATATATATTATCAGGGTATACTACCAAGTGGACGAGAACTAGCGGTGAAGAGGCTGTCACTAAACTCTGAACAAGGCAAAAAGGAATTCAAAACTGAGATTGGATTATTGGTCCAGCTTCGGCACAGAAACCTAGTTAGGCTTCTAGGATTTTGCTTGGAGGAAGGAGAAAGTATACTCGTCTATGAGTTTCTGCCAAATGGAAGCCTCGACCAGATTCTATTTGGTTTGTTTACTCTTCTTGTTTTATCATGAGCATAAATCTTCCCATTTAAGTTTCACCTTCACGAATTACATTTAGATTTGTTTTTTAGAGAACCCGCGAGTACTCCAAGCTGAGTAACCAAAACGAAAAGAAACATGTTTAGGCCAACATAGATTCATAACTGCACGAAATATACGTTTCATGCTATACAATAGTATAATATATATATAAAAGTTCAAGAATACTGAGTAGTCAACTACCATAACCTTGAGGTCTAATTTGGTCTTTTATTTTGATTGACTTAATGCTAGATCCGTTGAAATCTGTAAACTTAACTTGGGAAATACGATACAAAATCATCGGAGGAATTGCTAAAGGGACACTTTATCTTCATGAAGATAATCGACTAACAATTATTCATCGTGATCTCAAAGCTAGCAATGTTTTGTTAGACAAAGATATGAATGCAAAGATATCTGACTTCGGCATGGCAAGACTATATGAAATTGATCAAACTCAAGGAGATAGCAGTAAAGTCGTGGGAACACTGTAAGTAACGAAATTCTAACCTATAGTTCTGTTATAAGTTAGAAACAAACTTGGAAAATACTATTACATACCTTGAGGGACCTACAGAAAAGGATTTGTTAATAGTTTAGTACTCCTAACAATCATTTACAAACTTACTAATAATATTTCATATCCCAGTGGGTACATAGCGCCAGAGTACTTACTGCAGGGGCAGATCTCCACTAAATTGGATGTATATAGTTTCGGTGTGTTACTTCTAGAAATAATAACCGGCAAGAGAATAAATCATTTCAACAAAAAAGAGCATGCTGAGGATCTTCTTAGCTATGTAAGTATATATATATACGTGTGTATACATTTGAACTCAAGAACTAATGAACTTCAAAGATTCTAACAAATAGTTGCAGGTATGGAGAAACTGGCAGGAAGAGACAGCTTTAGAAGTCATAGACGAAACAATGAGAGAGTGCTTCTCCGCAAATGAAGTTATGAAGTGTATACAAATAGGATTGTTATCTGTTCAAGATGTTAGTGAAAGACCAACTATGTCATCTGTCATTCAGATGCTCACTAGTGAAATAATTACCCATCTCCAAGTACCATCAGCACCGGCAGTGTTCCACCGTGGTCCAATTTTGGCGACAATAACTTCCCAGGATGATACATCAAGAGGAACTAGATCGGATAGTTCTACACAACTAACCCATCCAAGAAGTTCGTCGAATCAGGTCTCAATTAGTGAAATTACCGCCCGGTAATGAATAGAAAAGGTCTATAGAACACTTGTAACTTATGATCAGAGGATGGTCAATAAGGTTCAGAATGACTTGCTAAGTTGTTAGTGGCTTTGTATTTCATTTTCTTTTGGTTTACATTGGGTTGTGATTAGAAATTCAGATTATTGCTCTGTTACTCACTGTCATTGACATTGGGCCGAACCCACGACCAAATGGGCGCAAGGAAGGGATACAACCAGTCAGGATAACTTCCTTAGATGGTTATACTATGATCTTGAAACTCTTAAGATGTAAACCAGGCTATACCCTGTGTTAGTCTACAGGTAGATCCGCCCCTGCTTTTAAGTGCTCTTTCAGCCATGCAAACCATTGCAAGTTTAATGTAAGAATGTAACTAACATATGTTTTTTTTAAATTGACTATTGTACCTTCCAATGCAAAGGTTAACCCTTGCAAGCTGTTAAAACTCATTTTTGTAAAAATAATTGGTGCACCCCAAATGAAATCTGACCAACAAATGTCCTTAAAATTGGTATTATATCCTCACCAAATAAACACAAACAATTTTTAAAATTGACTGTTATTCGTACGAATTGAATATGATATTTTTGTATCTGTTTTGCAACCTAATGTCATCTTTAGGGAGCCATTTGATGAGTTGGTTATCTTTAGGGGTCAGATATAGAATTCACTCATTATTAACTTAAATCCTTCCTTAATCATTTACAACCTTAGCCGATTTCCATTGAGCGGATATTTAGTCGTCTACATCACAACCTTGCACCCATTTTGGTGACTTCTCTCCGTTGGTATTTAGTTGCTTACATCGTAATCTTGCATTCATTTTGCTGACGCTAAAATTTGTTGCTAGACATTGTAGTTAGTACCTAGAAAGATAAGCCTCGCAAAAAGAAAATGGCTACATATTCTTCAGTTGCGGATTCAGTTGGCAATTAAGTTAAGGAAGCATTCTGACGATAAATAAATGGCTTAAATAACGACATTTTTGTCAAGTGACACATGTGCCACTTAACCTTGAAATAATGGAATCAACAGTGTAAAGCTAAAAACAATTATTAAATGCGTAATACCTATATAATAATCAAGAGGATGTGTTTTATAGAATATACATTCTTCTTCAATGGTTAAGGTTATACCGCTCAAATTTATCATCAAGAATTAGGATTATATCTCTCGAATAAACCATATATCTTTCAAATAGTTTGTTATGTTGTAAAAAGCCCATCTATATTTAGCATTGAACTCCTTAACCCTCATCTCACCTTATAATTGAGATGTTTTATGTTAAAAGTAAATCTTACAATCCATGTTTTTTTTTTTGAATGGTCAGCGTGCCTCGAACCCTTGACCTCCGAAGTGGAAGATTATACCTCTTACCACTCCAACCGAAGGTTGTTGGCAAAATGTGGTTTGCATGGTTTACAATCCATGTTCTTATCTACTACGTGACGGGTTTATTGGAGGGGCTGAGTAAAGTTTTTGAAAGTAAATTAGGTCTACTATATTCCCATATATTATGCCAAAAATGTTACTCTTAAAGTATTTAGGCAGACTATCACAATCCATGTTCTTATCTACTGGTTTTTTTTGTTGCAAGTACTTGTGTACTAGCTTGTGATTGGTAATTTTACAATTTTAAATTTAGGAACCATGATATGATGATCTCATAAAACTAGAGTTGAATTTGAGTTTGGCCGCCCTTAAAGACCCTTTGGAAAGTAAGAAGTTTGATTCCATGTACTGAGAATTTTGGTTGGGCGTACTTTTTAAACTTATTAGCCAACTGCCAAGTGTTGAAGCCAGCATGCATCGTTATCAGCCAACTACTAAGAGTTGGACAGCTGACCAACTATTTAATATAGCGAAGTCAATCAAATGGAAGCCTCCGGCCTAATAAAAAAAAAGAATTGGGAGATGTTCCATGTGTAATTAAGGGGCCTACTAACATTTTCATTTTATATAACACTAACGAAAATGATTGTACATCTAATGTGTGGGTCAACTAAGTAGCCTTGGTCATTCCACCAACCAACTATCCATGTAAAAGAAAGTACTACTATAAAAACAAAAAATAAAATGTTGATGTGCCAGAAAAAACAGGGTGAAATCCTACCGCAATGTGACGTAAATTACAACATCTCCTGCACCCCATCAACGGTAATAATTTGCACCCGGCAGAATTGCTATTCGCATGGACTGCCGGTTAGCACCTAATATGGACTTGGTGCTACTAGGGAGGCACTTAGTCCGCCCAACTCTAATTTTTTTTTCTTTTCTTCTACTTTGAATCATCATCGACACTTTATTATGGAAACAATCTTGTTTCTGAATCTGTCATCATCAATTAACAATGAAGAGTTCGAGAGATTAAAAAAACCTTCTTTTAGAGAGAGAAAGAGAGTAAAACCTTCATGGGAAGAACTCTGATTCCAAACAAACCTTGATCTATGATGAAGAGCTAGAGAGAGAAAGGACCGTGATTCAAAACCACCATTAAAAATATACTCTCAGAAACCCTACACTCGAACTGGTCTAGAGCATGAGACCTTAAGCAAAGTTTCAGACTGACCAGTCCTAACCCCAAAGCAAGGGCTCAGAATCTGCATGCCTGGCCCAATCTGAAATCTCTCAGAGTGATCCTTGCTTTAATTGCAGAAGGATCGATCCATGCCCTAGTGCTTATAAATGTTCTGGGTCAAAAGGAGGTTGACCTTGGTCGATCTTTTCCCTAGGTACTAACAACAATTCTCATGTGTTTTTAACCGCTTCGGTTTTGTTTGCAACCATGAAAAAGTAAATTCAAAACAACATATTCTATACTATGTGTTTTTTAGACAAGGTACTATCTTTTTGTTTTTTTTAAATACAGTTCAGCTTGTTAAAATTATAAACTCAAAAGGTATTTATTTATTTATTCATTAAATTAGTGTGAGATGAGGTGGATTAGTGTTAGTAGTTAAGTAATTAGAGAGTTAATTTTAGTGGGATTAATGTACTAATTAGTGGGTAGTTATTTTCTTTAGTTGATTAAGTTAGTGGGTTCATGGATGAATTAGTGGAATCATGTTACTAGTGGTCTTAGTTAGTGGGTAGAATTTGGGTCTATAAATAGACCAGTCTTTGTAGTTTATTTTCATCAAAATCAAATCAAGTCAAGTATTCAATTCAAGTTAATATCTTCTTTATTCTTCTTTGTTTGTGCAAGTATTTTTAATTTCCAACATTTGGTATCAGAGCCAGGTTTATTTTGTGATTACTAACCGAATTACAAAATGAATGGATCAATCCAACCTCAGCTTCCGCGATTTTGTGGGAAAAATTTTGATCAATGGTGTATCCAAATGAAAGCATTATTTGGCTTCCAGGAAATTTGGGAGGTTGTCGAATTTGGGTATGTAGAGCCAGTTGATCAGGCAGCACATGAAGCTCTCTCTCAGGTCCAAAAAGATAGTTTGAGAGAGAACAGAAAGAAGGATAAGAAGGCATTGTTCTTTCTCTATCAAGCTGTTGATGAGATTGTCTTCGAGAAAATCTCAAGAGCTGAAACAGCTAAAGAAGTGTGGGGCTTGTTGCAAAGATCCTACAAGGGTGATGAGAAGGTAAAAAATGTAAGGTTGCAGACTTTACGAGGTGAATTTGAATCTCTTAATATGATTAACTCTGAAAATATTTCTGATTATTTTTCTAGAGTTCAATCTATTGTTAATCAATTGCGGGTTAATGGTGAACATTTAACTGATCTTCGTGTTATTGAGAAAATCATGAGATCATTAACAGGTCGTTTTGACTATGTTGTTGCTGCAATTGAGGAAGGAAAAGACCTCTCAACTATGTCAGTTGAAGGTTTGATGAGTTCATTATGTTCTCATGAACATAGGATGAACCAGAGAGCTGTTGCAGGGTCTATTGAACAAGCTTTTCAAAGCAAAATGACTCTGCTTGAAAAAGGTGGTTTTAATGGTGAAGAGAGCCATGGTAAAGAACCAAAAAAATTTGGAAGGTATGACAAATCTAAATTTAGATGTTTTCGTTGCAAAAAATTAGGTCATTATAAGTCAGAATGTAGAGTTTCCAAGAAATATTCTGAGCATGCTAACTTTGCTGAAGATGATGTAGAAGAGGGAGAAATTCTTTTATTGGCTTGCAGAATGGATGACGATTCGGATGAAGATTCTGATGAAATTTTAGACGAAGATTTAGATGATTATTCGGTAGAAAGTGATAAAGATGGAGTTTGGGACTGTCCAGTTAAAGAAGATCATCAAATAAAAATTGATATGGATGATGAGACAGTAGCTTCAGAATCTCAAGTAATTGAGATTACACCTATTTCTCTGAATATTGATGATAATTCAAATCTAGAATTATGTCCCAGTTCAACTTACATTCAAGTTTTGTCAAGGTTTGATGACTACGTTGTAAGCAATGATAATAATGGGTCTAACGAATATTTTTCAAGTGTTATATCTTTTGCAGATTATAATCACACCAAACCTATCACTGTTAAAGAAGCAGTAAAAAATGTGGGGTGTATTTCTGCTATGGACGACGAAATTTATCCAATTGAGAAAAGTGATACTTGGGAGCTAAATTCTTTTCCTGCAGAAAAGAAGTCAATTGGATTGAAATGGTCATTCAAAACCAAGTACAAACCAGATGATGAAGTAGACAAATTAGTTGTGAAAGGGTATGATGAAAAGCCAAATTGATATGAAGTTTTTAAGTTGAAGATTAAATGACTAATATTTTTTATTAAGTCATTGAAGGTCCATTGATTTTTCAAGTCGAAGATTATGATGGGTGTTAATGTTTGAGTTTAAGGGAGAGTGTTAAAATTATGAACTCAAAAGGTATTTATTTATTTATTCATTAAATTAGTGTGAGATGAGGTGGATTAGTGTTAGTAGTTAAGTAATTAGAGAGTTAATTTTAGTGGGATTAATGTACTAATTAGTGGGTAGTTATTTTCTTTAGTTGATTAAGTTAGTGGGTTAATGGATGAATTAGTGGAATCATGTTACTAGTGGTCTTAGTTAGTGGGTAGAATTTGGGTCTATAAATAGACCAGTCTTTGTAGTTTATTTTCATCAAAATCAAATCAAGTCAAGTATTCAATTCAAGTTAATATCTTCTTTATTCTTCTTTGTTTGTGCAAGTATTTTTAATTTCCAACACAGCTCCCCAATAGACAAATCTTTCAAATAAATCCACCAGTGTAAATAATTTGTGGAGATTAAACGAGAAGAGGAGACATTATTAAGATGACGTTGACAAGCACCACTGGTCACTGCCACTATAGACACCAACAATTACTATATGCCACCCAACTCACTGCTAAATTACAAGATAACCTCAAAAGCAGACTATTTTGACTTGACTTATCTTTGATGTCCCTCTTATGCTATCTGTAACTCAAGGAAAAAAAAAGATAAGAGAAATAAGCAACAGAGAAAAAATCAAATCAAGATTCCTCCCAACTCTTCAAAAGAGAAACTCTTCTTTCAAACTTCTTTATAAAACATTTGAAATGATAAAACAAAAGATTGATAAATAAAGCCTGTAAACCCAAGAATGGCTTCTTCCAAACTCCAAATTCGTATTCAATCTCTCTGTTTTCTGTCTGTAGTACTTCTCTTCAACCATTTTAGTGCAGTGAGTTCTCAACCCAGTTTTGCTTTTCAGTACTACTGTGAAGGTAAGAATTTCACCAGCAATAGCCAATATGAAGATAATCTCAAGCAACTCCTATCTTTACTACCATCAACCATACAATCAGATATCAAATTCTATAATGGGAGTTTAGGCCAAGATCCGGACAAAGTTTACGGTATCTTACTCTGTAGAGGTGATCTTGATACGGAAGGTTGTAAGATTTGTGCAGCGACTGCAGTCGCGCAGATCACACAACGTTGTCCGAACAGTAAGGAGTACATTTCGTGGTATGATAAGTGTATGTTCCGGTATTCAGATCGAAATATGTTTTCGGTTGTGGAAGAGAAACCAGAATGGACTTTGCATAATAAAAATAATATAACAAATCAAGAACCATTCCATGCAATAGCAACACAGTTGATGGATGGATTAGTAAGAATAGCTACTACTAATAATAAAGGAGAATTATTTGCTACTGGTGAAGTAAATTTTACTTCTGAGCAAACAATATATGGGTTGGTTCAGTGTACATTAGATATAACTGCAGATGAATGTAACAGATGCTTGAGGAGTGAGGTGGGTAATATTACTAGTTGTTGTTATGGGAAGAAAGGAGGAATAGTGCTTAGACCAAATTGTAATATAAGGTATGAAGTATACCCTTTCTATGCTTCCTCAACAAGTCAACCTCCAGCACCAAATCCGACTCCTACACCAGGTATTTTTTTCATGTTCTTTTATTTTCACTCTTGAAAATGGCTGTTCGATTATACGGCGCTTTTCTTAATTGGAGCGTTAGTCCATCTCCGCTATTAGAATCTAAAGGAAAGAAATTTAGCCCAAGGATTATCTTTACTCCAATAGTATAGATTTAGGACATTAATAAGGGGAAAAGTGGTACTCAAGTGAAATACTCCTACCCAAGATACAAATCAAGAAAAATATTTTCATATATATCTCCAAAATATGGATACATTAGAATTAGGATTATTTCTATATTTACGTTGTTTATTTCCAACCATTGTAATTCTCTTCTATAATAAATAAACATGGATGTATATGGTTTTCCTCAACCAAACCCTAAATCTTTCATGGTTTTAGAGCTACAAAACTCTAAAGAGTATAGTTTCGATCCTATTTTGCTTCCGCTTAAGCGGAGGCGGTAGCCGCTTCCATGACTACCGTACGCCGGAATCATAGTAATATTTTTTCTCTTTTATTTTGTTTCTAGTTTAATTAGTTTCCTTCATACTTTTCAATAAATTTAGTCAAGGTTTACTATCGAAGTTTTTTGATATTTTTCAATAAGATTTCAACAGTGGAGATTTTAGTTATCAATAATTGTTATGGGTTTGGGAGGTTTTTGTTCTCAATGATGGACAAACTATTTATAATGGAAAGAAGATCTTCAATCTTAATGAGTTTCGTGGATGGGTTAAATTGGTGTTCAAGAAAGTTTAAAGTTAATTCATTATAGGTACAGGAACCTCTGAACCCAGAGTGGTTATGCTCACTAAGTGCAACCTTTTTCGTTGTTATTATGTCATGTTTGTTCGTTATTACTGCCGTAATATTTCTACCGATCTACACCAAAAAAGTTTCTTCATCAACCAATTCTCTGATCGCCTTAATGAAGATTGTCTCAACAAATCGTCTCATCACCAAATTGAACTTTCAGTTTGATCCTCCATTCAATTTGCTGGAGGGTAATAAGGGTAAAAGTGGTACTCAAGTCAAATACTCCTACCCAAGATACAAATCAAGGAAAATATTCTCATATATATCTCCAAGATATGGATACACTAGAATTAGGATTATTTCTATATTTACGTTGTTTATTTCCAACCAGTGTAATTCTTTTCTATTATAAATAAACATGGAGGTATCCATATTTATTTATAATAAAAGAGTAATACAATGGTTGAAAATAATTAACGTAAAATATAGAAATAATCTTAATTCTAGTCTATCCATATCTTGTCGATATATATATATATATATGAGTATTTCTTTGATTTGTATCTTGGGTAGGAATATTTGACCTGATTACCACTTTTACCCTTATTACCCTCCCGCAAATTGAAAGAAGAACAGATCGAAAGTTCAATTTAGAAATAACTTGATAAGACGATTCGTTGACGTATTCTTCATAAAGACAATCATGGAATTGGTTGATGAACAAGCGTTTTTGGTTTAGATCGGTATAAATATTACGGTAGTAATAACGAACAAGCATGACATAATAACAACGAGAAATGTTGCACTTAGTGAGCATAACCTCTCTGGGTTCAGAGGCTCATGGCAACAACACGGGACGTCTGCCTTGTGAAGACAAACCTAGCACAAACACCAACGAGGAGGCAGCAACCTTGCACTCCAAATGACGAGAAACAACGACGACCGATATTATCGATCGGCGAAAAAGAAACCAAAACTACCACTTTTTTTCTTACCGTTCATGCACCAATAATGAATTAACTGTAAACTTTTTTGAACACCAATTTAGCTCCATCCACGAAACTCATTAATATTGAAGATCCCCTTCCCATTATAAATAGTCCGTCCATCATTGATAAGAAAAATCTCCCGAACTCATAACCGATAAGATCGATAACTAGAATCTCCACCATTGAAACCTTATTGAAAAGCATCAAAAAACTTCGACGGTAAACCTTGACTACATTTATTAAGAAGTAGAAACTCAGATAATTAAAAAACTTAAGAGAAAAAAAATAAATTAGAAAAAAAAACTATGATTCCGGCGGATGGTAGTCATGGAAGAGGCTACCACTGCCGGTTAAGCGGAATCAAAATAGGATCGAAGCTATACTCTTTAGAGTTTTGTAGCTTTGATACCATGAAAGATTTAGGTTTTGGGTGAGGAAAACCAAATACCTCCATATTTATTTATAATAAAAGAGTAATACAATGGTTGGCAATATTAACGTAAATATAGAAATAATCGTAATTCTAGTCTATCCATATCTTATAGATATATATGAGAGTATTTCTTTGACTTGTATCTGGGGGAGGAATATTTGACTTGATTACCACTTTTACCCTTATTAGACATGCTATATATCCGAAGAACTTAAAGAAAATTTTGATAGTACTAGAAATATCATGGCGGATATAATGATTTATGGTCTTTCAGAGTTATAGTAAACCGGATTCTTTTCAAGGCGAGCGCGTGACTGTACTGTAGTACAAAAATCAATTTGGTAACATTTCACTTTAGATTGATCGCAGTCATATTTCTGATTCAAACATTTCTTTGGTTTCCAGAGAAAAGGAAGAAATCAAACATTGCTCTCAAAGTGATCATACCTGTAGTAATATCTCTTATGCTCCTCGTCGGTTTATTCATAATTTTATGGTTGAAAAAGAAAAAGAAGGCCTCTACAACGCTTCACGGTAAGTAAATATCCTCTTATAGGCCTACAATTAAAACTGAATGCACCTTTATCCACAGGATCTATGCCCGGAAAAGTATTATTGACAGCCTCCTGTTCCAAGCTCAAACTATTAGTAAGATGGTAAACAATAGCTATACAACCATAGCTTGTTCTATAAGGGAAAGTAACCACAATATATACCGAACAATTACGCAACTATAGCTCGAACTGTTAGAATTTAGACAAACAAACATAATGCACAAATGGTAAACAATAGCACAAATGGTAAACAATTACGAATAACGCAGTTGATTATATTCAAGAAATTAGCAGAACAGGAACTGTATCAGCCCCCAATAACAGAAATTAAGATCCATGCAGGCCATCTCAAGGCAGACTATCATACTCTCCTAAAACATCAGTGCTGTAAAGCATCTATAAATGACTATTTTAGGATAAAACATTAATGAATCTCTAAGAACATGTTTCCATACCTAACTATTGTTTATTAATATTTGATATGTCTATTGATTTGTTTTCCAAGTGTATGTTGTTTTTTTTCTACTTACTTGTTTATCTACTTATTCTTGGCAAAGATATGGATGACATTACAAGTGTAGAATCATTGCGGTTCGGCTTGAAAACAATAAGAGACGCCACTAACAACTTCTCTGTTGTTAACAAGCTTGGTAAAGGAGGATTTGGTTTTGTTTACAAGGTAATTTACTAAGATTGGTTATAATCAAGTATGCAGATTATGTGTTCAAAATTTTCACATATTCTATCTATATATTATCAGGGTAGGCTACCAAGTGGACAAGAACTAGCGGTGAAGAGGCTGTCACTAAACTCTGGACAAGGCAAAAAAGAATTCAAAACTGAGATTGGATTATTAGCCAAACTTCAGCACAGGAACCTAGTTAGGCTTCTAGGATTTTGCTTGGAGGGAGAAGAAAAAATACTCGTCTATGAGTTTGTGCCAAACGGAAGCCTCGACCAGATTCTATTCGGTTTGTTTACTATTCTTCTTTTATCATGAGCACAAATCTTCCTATTTGTTTTTTAGAGAACCCGACAGTACTCCAAGCTGAATAACCAAAACCAAAAGAAACATGTTTAGGCCAACATAGATTCATAACTGCACGAAATATACCTTTGATTCTATACAATAGTATAATATATAAAAGTTAAAGAATACTGAGTAGTCAGCTACCATAATGGTGAGGTCTAACTTGGTCTTTTATTCTGATTGACTTAATGCTAGATCCGTTGAAATCTGTAAACTTGACTTGGGAAATACGATACAAAATCATCGGAGGAATTGCGAAAGGGATACTTTATCTTCATGAAGATTCACGACTCAGAATAGCTCATCGTGATCTCAAAGCTAGCAATGTTTTGTTAGACAATGATATGAATGCAAAGATATCTGACTTCGGCATGGCAAGACTATTTGAAATGGATCAAACTCAAGGAGATAGCAGTAAAGTCGTAGGAACATAGTAAGTAATGAAATTCTAACCTTTAGTTCTTTTATAAGTTAGAAACAAACTTGGAAATACTTTTACAAATAAGGATTTGTTAGTAGTTTAGTACTGCTAATAATCATTTACAAACTTACTAATACGCAATAAGTTTGAGATTTTAAAGCAACTTGTTAACAATTGTTTACTCTGTCCTTTATATCCCAGTGGGTACATAGCGCCAGAGTACTTACTGCATGGGCAGTTCTCCACTAAATCGGATGTATATAGTTTTGGTGTGTTACTTCTAGAGATAATAACCGGCAAGAGAATAAATCATTTCCAGGAAACAGAGAATTCTGAGTATCTTCTAAGCTATGTAAGTATATGTGTGTACACATTTGAACTTGAGAATTAATGAACTTCAAAGATTCTAACTAGTAGTTTCAGGTATGGAGAAACTGGCAGGAAGAGACAGCTTTAGAAGTCATAGACGAAACAATAAGAGACTGCTTCTCCGCAAATGAAGTTATGAAGTGTATACAAATAGGATTGTTATCTGTTCAAGACGTTAGTGAAAGACCAACTATGTCATCTGTCTTTCAGATGCTCACTAGTGAAATTACCTATCTCCAAGTACCATCAGCACCGGCACTGTTCCACCGTGGTCCAATTTTGGCGAGAATAACTTCCCAGGATGATACATCAAGAGGAACTAGATCGGATAGTTCTACACAAGTAACCAATCCAAGCAGTTCGTCGAATCAGGTCTCAATTAGTGAAATTATCCCCCGGTAATGAATCGAAAAGGTATATAGAACACTTGTAACTAATGAATAGTTATGATCAGAGGATGGTCAATAAGGTTTCAGAATGACTTGCTAAGGTTGATTTACTGATTCACACCAGCAACAATATAACTTGAAGTCAAGTTGTTAATGGGTTTGTATTGCATTCTCTTTTGGTTTACAATGGGTTGTGATTAGACATTCAGATTATTGCTCTGTTACTCACTGTCATCGACAATGCCGTATTATATGTCTGATGAAGAAGAAGAAACCTGATAAAATTGCCAGTAACTCTTTTACTAATTAAGAAATCATAAACAGTTCTGAAATCTCAAGTTTGAATTGCATTATTCATTTGATTAGCTTTTCTTTGTGGAAAATATGGGTAATCTTGCAAGGACTGAATCATTAAAATACGATTCAACAACAATGATTGAATTTTCCGGAATTCTTGAAATGAAATCACTAAAATAATGTTCATTTCATTTGTTCTCAAAAAATAAGAAGTCCGGGATACCTGTAATAGTTGTTCCTGCTTCAGTTGCTGCTCTTGTAACGGCACAGATAGAGTAACTCTCAAGTTTAAGATGCGTGACCGAGGAAGGGAAGTTGCAAGTTTTCCAGAAACTGCACTGCAATTACTCAGACTCAAAAGTCAAGATCTAGACGACAATGATTATAGTTTCCAGATAATCAAAATTTTATTAAAAAACATGTAAAGAGAGGTAAATAAAAGATTCAGACAACCAAGCACAGAATGTGAAAATCCTGATACTTGTTGAACACAATCAAACTACTAGAATGGAAGAGTTATTACGGTTAACAACGAATGAACAATCTCCCAGCACATACTCTTGAGGCTTGAACTTGGGAACTTAATTCTTAAGTTAAGAAAACACCAAAGATAGTCTCTCGAATATCTCTAAGAAATACATGATTGTGGATGTCTTTCGTATTCCACTATTCCCGGAATCATGTTAATGGGTGGAAAGGAATGCCGCACACTGATTTCTCTAATGAAGAAAATGGTATTAATTATCTTCAATAAAAGAAACGGGTATTACCCCTTTGCCTGAATAACTCCTCTGTATCGGCAAAGGCTGCTGAACCACCTCTGCAACAGAATAAAGAATGAATTTTTTTGTCAGGATTTCGTTAGTCCACATTTTTCGAGGTAAAAGCAAGATCTCATTTCCAGTGATTAAGTCAAAGCAAGATTTGTGAAGCTCACTTTGTTGACTGCTAACATTTACGCC
>BEHA01050437.1:15870-39926 GCA_002897215.1 Eschscholzia californica subsp. californica | reverse complement strand
ATGAGGTAGGCAGTATAAGGAATTGCTGTTATGGGAAGAGGAGCGGAACAGTGCTTAGACCAAGTTGTACAATAAGATATGATTCGTATCTCTTCTATGCTCCCACTGCTACATCAGGTATTCTTTTTTCATGTTCTTTTGTCTTCACTGCTGATGGTGGTTGGTTAATATGTTTCCACCCATTCTTAGATCCTACATCCTTGTTTGATCTTTGATGCCCTTCCAATTTCCGTATTTTTCTTTCTTTGAGCCCGACTCCCAAGTAACTCGGCTGACTCTGCGGAGTTTAAAAGCATAGGTAGATCATGTGAATACATGTATTGCAAACATCAATTTGTTCATTTCATTTGTTTTTATCAGGGTAACTTTTCTGATTCAAGTGTTCATTCATTTTGTTTTCAGGAAAAAGAAAGAAGCCCAAAATAATTCTCAAAGTGGTCACACCTGTAGTAATAGCTTTATTGCTACTCGCCACTTTTGCCGTGTTCTTAAGATTGAGGAAGAAGGGGAAGGCATCTACAACGTTTGACGGTAAGTAACTACATTCTTATCCATGAGCTTAGATCACCCTTTATCTACATAATTGGGGATAAAGACAATGTTAACAGCCTCCTGTTCCAAGCTCAAACTATTAGTTAAGACATGCTATAATTTATATCACGTAAATGTAAGACTGTAGCTTCCAGTTAGTACTGTAATATGTTATACGCTCGAATTATTAGACAAAACAGACACTAGTGCACAGAAGAAAGAGCATGTAAAGGTGGTCAAATCAGTCATGTAGACAATTCATGGTAGTTTGGATAAACTTCAAGATTATATTTTCTATGGAATTTAGTTTATCTCGTAAGGATCTCAAGCTCAGCGAAGAAATTATAGTATTGTCTGAAACTTTGAGTTAATATTAAAAATATAAAAGATTGTCTAGAGGTCGTGTTTTATGTCACATCATCAATTCCTCCCATTTATAAACAGAATCAAAGTATGCTTTGTCCTTCGCCTAAAACTCCAATGAAATAACAGTGTGAGGATATCCTCTACTACTAAAACGCTAAGAGGATTAGAGTCCTTAAAAATTTTGTTCTTTCTATCCTTCCACATTCCCCATATGATTGCTATTAGAATAAGGGTCCACAACTGTCTCCTTGTCTTCCTGACTTTGAGTTTTAGGCGAAGGACATTGATTGTTTGATCTATGGATTTAGGCATGCAGCACTGGTTCTTTGAAATGCTGTAAAGAAACCCCATAGGATTCTTTCCCTGTCACAGTGTATAAATAGATGCTCAGCTGATTCTGCCGACTTTGTGCACCTTATGCAATGATTATGCATTTGAAACTCTCGACCTTTCAGCATGTCCACTGTGGGAGCCTTATTTTTTGTGGCTGCCCAGACTAAGAAGCTTGCCCTCGGGGGAATCTGAGAGCTCCATATGTAACTTTGAGTTTTGATGAAGCCATTTCGATCAGTCGACACCAGCCATATATAGCACTGTTTTACCGTGAACTCGTCCTTCTCCCCTGATTTCCGACCTTTTCTGTCTTCTCCCTCCTTAAGTTGAGTTTCCTCAATATCTTGGCAAATCAGACTCCAGGCAATCCTGTAGATTCTTTTCGAGTCCAGTTTATCATCCCAAAGAAAATCACACACCTTTCTATCTCTGTACAGAGATCAAGATCCAGCAGAACCAAAGTTGAGGATCTCAAACTCAACAAGCTAGAAATCAGTTGTTGAAGTCACTTTAAACCGCAACCGAAATGCAAACAAGTTTCCTACGAGATAACTAAGAGGTCGACATCTTAAAAGAAACTTTTAAAATTAAGAGCTAGAGTCCACATATATGATTATATGGTTACCACATTTTGAGACTTCAACTTGTTTCTAGAATATAATACTTTTAGCAAATTTACAATGATGAGAATTTTTATTTCGCTCTGGTTAAAATTGTTTGAGCTATGATGAGAATGATCTACATTGTGAGTGGATAATCCTCTTAAAAATCAGCCCCTGCATCTCTCAATGAATCAGACAAAATCACAGTAGTTGATTCGAATTTCTAAAGACATGTTTCCCTTACTTAGGACGGTTTATTAATTCCAAGTATGTGCCTATTACATTTTGTTCCGCTAAGTTTATGTCTGCCCATTTATATATCATTTATCTGTTTATTTATTTATTCCTGGCAAAGATATGGATGACATCACAAATGTAGAATCATTGCGGTTCGACTTGAAAACAATAAGACACGCCACTAACAAATTCTCCTTGGCTAACAAACTTGGGAAAGGAGGATTTGGTCTCGTTTACAAGGTAACATATCAACATTTATTCTGAGTTCATCCGGTACGCCGTGTGCGTGTGTGTGAGATTTCAAAGATTTCACAGCATATCAAAACTTTATCAGGGTACGCTATCATATGGACAAGAAACAGCTGTGAAAAGGCTGTCAATAATCTCTGGACAAGGAAAAAAAGAGTTCAAGACTGAGGTTGAATTATTGGTCAAGCTTCAGCACAGAAATCTTGTTAGGCTTCTAGGGTTTTGCTTGGAGAGAGAAGAAAAGCTACTCGTGTACGAGTTTGTGCCAAACGGAAGCCTAGACCAAATTCTATTTGGTTTGTATTTCGTTTTACCTTAAGCTTAAACCTTTCAGTTTTAATTCTCAACTTCATGAATTAGTTCTAGATTTTTGGCGTTACATATTTTCACATTTTTAATGTCTCTTGAATTGTTAACATGGTTTATTACGATAAACCTCAGATACAATACTACAATATATGAGAAGTTCTATCATCTATAAATACCGCTAAGCAGCTTGAGATCTAACTTGGCTTCTATTTTTGGTTGTACACATGCAAGATCCGTTGAAATCTATAAATTTAAATTGGGAAACACGATACAAAATCATCGGAGGGATTGCTAAAGGGATACTTTATCTTCATGAAGATTCTCGACTAAAAATTATTCATCGTGATCTCAAAGCTAGCAATGTTTTGTTAGACAACGAAATGAACGCAAAGATTTCGGATTTTGGCATGGCAAAGCTGTTTGAAATGGATCAAACTCGAGGACATAGCAGTATAGCCGTGGGAACATAGTGAGTAGAAATACTATAACTCGTACTTATAGTCCTATAAGAGTAAGCTTGTTTATATTATTACATACCTTGACAAATCTACAACTGAAGAATTATATAGTACTATTTAGCTTGAAATACTATCAAAGAAATCATTCACAAATCTACAAAAGTTTGAGATTTTAAAGCAAGTGCTTGTTAACAACAAATTTATATGTTAGAGCTTTAGTTCAAGTTTTGATTGTTTAGTGTTTACCTCTTAATACTGACTACGAATATAATATCCAGTGGATATATAGCGCCAGAGTATGCATTGTATGGACGTTTCTCAGCGAAATCCGATGTATATAGTTTCGGCGTCTTACTACTGGAGATAATAACGGGCAAGAAAGTTAATCATTTCGACGAAACAGAGCATGCGGAGTATCTTCTAAACTATGTAAGTATAGACATATATTATAGATACGCCTAATTTTGAGGAATGATGAACTTGAGAACTTCAAACGACTTTTTGCAGGTATGGAGAAATTGGCAGGAAGAGACAGCCTTAGAAGTGATAGACAAAACAATAAGAGACTGTTTTTCAGAAAATGAAGTTATGAAGTGCATACAAATAGGATTGTTATCTGTTCAAGATGTTAAAGAAAGACCTACCATGGCATATATAGTTCAGGTGCTCACTACTGAAACTACCAATCTCCCAGTACCATCAGCACCGGCGTTATTCCACCTTGGTCCAATTCAAATGCAAATGACATCAGAAGAGGATACATCCAGAGGAACTAGGTCGGATACTTCTATACAACTTACTCATCCGAGCAAGTCATCGAAACAATCGTCACAGAACCAATTCTCAATTAGTGAAATTATCACCCGGTAATGTATATACTTATGATTAGAGAGAAGGGTCACTAAGGTTTGACGATATGACTAGCTACATAGTTTTGCTTATTCAAACAGGAAACCGTAATGATCAATTTTCGCGATATGTCTTCTCTTCAGAAAATTTTCTCTTTTGCGGGGAAAGGGGAGGAGGTAATCATTCAGTATAACTTGAACTAGGTAGTTAATGGGTTTGTATTACTTTCTGTTTTGGTATACAATGGGGTTGTTATAAGAGATTTAGGTCACAGCTTTGTTACTCTGTGTCTCTCTCTACAAATGCCATACCCATATTATCATATTTTAGGAAGATGAAGTCATAAGTTTAATATGTATCAATCTGATTGATCGGCATTTCTGTTTATACACATTTGATATGGGTGAGATAACTAGGGGAAAATCATTATAATAGGAATTTAAAGGACATTGATCGATTTATTAAGAGTTGTCGAAATGAAATGATTAAAAACGATAATGTTCATACCTATAGTTGTTGGTGTTGTTGCTCTTGTAATCACGTCCACCATATTCGACTTGGGGAAGAAAAGAATTCCTAAAAGGCAGAGATTAGGCATTTGGATGCAGAAGAATTAAAGGACACTGATCGATTTTTTAAGAGTTACAATGAGCCGAGAGTAACAAGGCATTAGTAGATCAACTTTGTCCCATCTACTACTACTACAGTCTCCCTGCAGATACGGTTATTTGACCCTAATTCCTAATACGTGCCAACAAGTAGGGGTGGGAAAAAGATCCGAAAGACCGCTATCCGACCCGCTCGACCGAGATAAAAAGTGTTCATGGACACCCGATGGTCATAGCGGTCAGTGTCCGACCGGCCCGAAAGAATTGGCGGACGGTCACGGTCAAAATTTTATGTCGAAGGACCGACCGCTGACCGACCGGTACGAGTGACCGAATAGGTTGACCGACTAAACTGTCCTCATTTTTAGAAGTTGACCGTTGAATTTTATAGACATATAAATATATGATGATCGTTGGCTATAGTCATATAGTCCTCTGGAAGACCAAACATTAGTGAATGGCTTGCTTAATTATATCTTGTCAAATGATGATCAACTGTGTTTTTTCTTTTTTATATTTACTTTTGATTTCTTGGCTAAACATCTTCATTTGTAAGTAATTTTGTTTGTGGTAATAAAAATAAAGTTCTGAATTAAGTAAATTTATTGGAAAGTCCGGACCGAGACCGTTCGGAGTCCGACTGGACCGGTAAAATAAACGGTCTTGGACGGTCAATGGACAAAGAATTCTTGAGAGTGACCGTCCGAGTCCGCCCGAGTAAATAGGTGGTCACCAACAGTTTATGTCCGAGTCGACCGGTTCGATGAAGTTAGAGTCCGATACCGACCGGTCCGAACCGATTCCCACCCCTACCAACAACCATTGTTGCTAAGAGCAACTCCAACCCCAGCCCCAGCCGATGCTTCAATCGCCCTAACATTAGGGGCGACTGGAGGTCCCCAACATGACCGTTGTTGGGGATGATCTTGGTCGTTGAAAAAAATCCAAATATCCAATGGCCAAGATCTTCTCCTATTTTTTCGTTTTTTTAATGTAATTGGTTTTAATTTTTTTTTTCAACTCTAAAAAAACTTCTACATTAATAATTAAAATACATTTAACGAAAGTGTCGGTCTCCAAATAATTTTTCAACCTTGGAAAAAAGAATATTATTTCGAAAATAGTTCAACACGTATTTTGTAAATACACAAAACCACACACGTTTCTTGCACACCAACAAAAACGTCACACACGCATTTCTCACGTAAACAAATATTCGGTCTCACGAGAGGTTGGGGTTTGAGCTGAATTTTTGAGGCTGAGCAGAGGCCAAAAATTTTGGGTGAAAAAGTAGTTTTTTCGACCTAAGACAGACTGAGTTACAGTTGCTCTAAGAGGTATAGTCTTCCCCCTTGGAGGTCACGAGTTTGAGGAACGCTCAAGAATTCAACAAAATTTCTAATACGTGTTCTCTTTTTTTGGGTGAGTATATTATTCTTTTCTTTTTTCTTAGAAAAGTGAATAATGTTCAAAAAGGGTTTAGAGTCCAATTTTCCCAAAAAATGAGTTTTTAGTCCTTTTGCAATTTGGACATAAAGACCCTTACTATATATAACAAAATCTCGTCCACATCTCCGTACAGATTTCGCGCTATTTGTTATAATTGGGGTCGGACCAAAATTGAAACGGCATTTTTGTTGCGTGATTGGGGGGATTAAATAAGAAATAATGGATATTTCCAAATTAATTTTCTCTCTCTTCTTTACAGATTTGGAAACGAAACCAATTTTCTCTCTCTTACTATGTAATTTTTTTTCGATTCAAATCAATTTTCTCTCACTTAACTTCCAGATTTGGAAAGAGTATATTTTCTGGGATCAATTTAGCGTGATTTGAAGGTTGATATACAAAACGTATATATCACGTTCTCTCACTTAACTTTCAGATTTGGAAAGAGTATATTTTTCTGGGATCAATTTAGCGTGATTTGAGGGTTAATATACATAAAGTATATATCACTTTCTTTCATTTAATTTTCGTTTTTACTTATACATAACCAAACATCCCTTACAGGGGTTAATATACATAACGTATGGAGTATATCACTTTCTTTCATTTAATTTTCGTTTTTTACTTATACATAACCAAAGATCCCTTACAAATTATGAAACATGTTCATAAATTATGTACACTGTACGAACATTACAACAACACTTATTTTCGTTTTTACTAATACATAACCACGCATCAAATACAAATTATGAAACAAGTTCGTAAATTATGTGTTATTTATTACGAAGAAACCATCATTTGTCATGTATACAACGTAATTTATCCAATATTTCACATTATTTATACCAGAACTTAATGTTTTTTACACAGGTACAGTGCAGTATCTTCTCAACTATCTGAGTCATTCAGCAAACAGCAGTTACACGCATTAAATCATTCTTGACAAACGAACTGAATCTTCTCTGATGAAAATCAAAACAACTGACCAACTTCAGTAAATATTTTATCTCAACCATCAGATTTTAGTTTCGTAGTCTTACTTAGGTTGGATGATTCTGTTGGAAATTCCACTAGTAACAACAAAACTATAAAAAGAAAAATATATACATTAGTCAACAAAATATTTACTAGAAACGACATGTATAATACAGTAAATTATGTATAATGTGTTATAAAATTCATCATGTGTTGGAGACAACAGAACTTTAGTTAGAATAACAAGGCTATTGTTATGTAAAAAAAAATATGTAAAGTGCAATAAATTACATATAATTTTTGGAACATTACACATTGTTTACCTTCTGTTACAAAAAAATTTTCTCGGAATCTTCACTGGTTCAAATGGATAAAGCGCAATAAAGTACATATAATTGTTTGAACAATACACATTGTTTACATTCTGTTACTGTGACGCCCCGTGTTCCGAATCACGGTTTGTCCGGCAGTTTATAAAAGAAACTCGGTCTAATACTAACTCAAACCAGTTTCAAATATAAACCCAAGCCAAAACTCTCATCACGGGTTACAAATCAAGAACAAACACAGCGGAAAATCAAATATAGTTTAAACCTTTTGAAAATATGTTCGGAAAATATATGTAACCCCAAAAATAGTTTTCATACAGATAAAAACAATTTGAATTCATTTATATGAAAAGTTCACAGAAGAGACTGAATTTGGACAGAGTCTCCTCTATAAATCGAACATATCAAACCTGAAAAACCTGTCAAACATTCATACATTTTTCACAAACTCCAACATATCAATAACATCGAATTCAAAGTGATAGTGTGCATAATATTTACATGTGTACAATCACAGACAAGTGAGAGAACGATCCTAACTATTCTAGATGATACATATATAATATTAACGTTGTGATTATGTTGAAAATATAATAGAAATTATAATCTTACATAATGTGAGCCGTCGAAGTAAACTATGTCACTCCGGGTCACCAATACATGCAACTGAACAACAACAAATAGGAATGAGATAACCCGAAGGTCAGCTCAGTAGGATACCTAGACATCCTACCCGCACCACACACATCAACATTTTAATATATTAATAGTTATAAGTGTTACATATATACAGATATATATACAGAGATATCAATATGCACACGAAGCAAAACAATATAGCAAGATAATTCTTCTAGCTTACCAAGATCACGACTGAATACGCCCTCAGTCGGGGTCACCTACTATTCGGCTAGGAAGAACCGGTAGGCCTTTGTTAGTGCGTAGGCAGGCGGCGCCTTATCGAACGTTTGACTACTGCAGTGTACACATGGATCCACGTAATACCCCGGTAAGAGCTTCCGTAACTCTCCCTTCGTCATCATCGCCCATCGGGCTGGCTTGTGATCTCAATACGCATCGAATAGTAAATCTCACCCAAACAATGATATGCTTAGAATATGTCATGACTTACCCAGACGACTATAAGAGTATCGTCGCTTAGTAGAGCCATATACCCACGGCGATACAATTATCTCGTCTTGAGGCGCGTCCTATCTCCGGCCAGATCTGACGCTTCCTCGCAAGGTAACTCATTGACCATTCGAAGAATACCCAAACATATGCATGAACCTATAATAATATTAAATGATCTGATAGGCTCCCAAAGCTACAAGAACAGAGCCCTCCTAACAAGTCCCATCAACCGAAGGAGAAGAGCGTTCTTGTGTCTCAAGGTAGGGTAAACCCTGTTTAAAGCCAAGCTTTTACAAGTTTTCACTTTCAGGGATTAAGTATTTTCTTTTAAGAAAACTTGGGTAAACACCCTCTTTCGGTTCGGTGAAACATTGTACGTATCAAACACAAGACATTACAGAATTCAAACCACACTTACCAGTGGCTTAGCAGAATAAATAAACAAACATGGCACTGGTCAGTCCCCTAATCACTCCAAGGGTCGGAATACCCCAACTCCCAATCTCTCTCAGACCCCATTCCGGGTAAACAAGAATGGTCGTTACCAAACGGCTGGCCACACGCACCGAGTGTAACCCTTAACATGAATTCATGGTTAATCCATAACAGAAATATAAACAAGGGGACCAACCAATGCCCGGCGTCAAACAATCAATACACGTAACACAGATCAAGCGATTCCGCCTCCATGTTATACACGCAGCTCAAGCGATTCCGCCACCACGTGTTTACAATTCACACAAAACGATCACACAGATCAAGCGATTCCGCCTCCATGTGATTATTTTTCAGAAAAACCAATTTGTTTTGAAAAGAAATACATCCATAACATATAGCACACCACTACATTCATATCATACCATATCATATCATAAATTGAACTAGAGAACCATAAAGAGAAGAAAATGACTATATATATAATGGTGAAACGGGGAATACCCGTGCTCCAAGTAAGATTCATAAGATCCTACCTCTGCTTGCGCCTCCAATGGTGCTCCAGACTAAGCTCCACTTTTCCTCGAGCTCCCTATTGCAGTTCATTAGTCCTACTGAAATATGAAAGGGCAAAACGGTCATTTGACAGTTACATAACTGTCAAGAGTCTTCTTGCAGAGCAAGAATGCATAAAATGAATGAACTAGACTAAGAATGTCCTATCGGCACTAAAGAGATCACTGAGACGTCCCATCGAATAACTGAAATACAAACAAATTAACCAACCAACTTCCCACAAACTCTATTTTACATTTCCGATACCCCATAAGCTGACAAATTATATAACGAACCAAATTCTATGAATCTTGAACTATCAAATCATAAAATGAACCTAATGTTACGAATCCATAACTCAAATTTCATTTGTGTGAAATACGACAAAGTTCGGGTAACCATCTCTATTCCAATTCATTTCCAAAACTATTCCAAATATGAATTTCGAGCAATAAAATAATTCGGCAGCAACCCGTCTATATATGGACACCCCAAAATAGTCCACAATATCCTAAACACGATCCTGAACGTAAATCATTCGAAGAAATATAACTATAACTATCCCAAATAGATCTAAATTACGAACCCAAGAGATATTAGACCCAACTATACAGTTATCGAA
Organism: Eschscholzia californica subsp. californica; assembly: GCA_002897215.1. Taxonomy (NCBI): domain Eukaryota; kingdom Viridiplantae; phylum Streptophyta; class Magnoliopsida; order Ranunculales; family Papaveraceae; genus Eschscholzia; species Eschscholzia californica. Next base: position 29,882 of record BEHA01050437.1, on the reverse strand, counting down.
ATAATAATCATAAAACCATCAAATACGGACGAAATTGAAAATTCTGAACGGATAGATATGTAGAACAAGTCGAATGGGATTACCTGAAACAAGTTTCATTGAATTCCGACCATCGTACGCCAAGAAATCGACGGACGAAAATCGAACCATCAACTCTATATTAAAATCGCCCATCCTTTCTCACTCTCTGTTCCCAAACGCCTAAATAAAAATATGGGTGAAAGTGGGTTTTGAATGGTAATAACAAGTGGGGTCCATATGAAATATAAAATCATTTTCCCCTCCAAAACGCGTCACACATGCACAGCCAGGCTTAAATTCGGTTGGAATGTTGGATTGCAAATAGGGTGACACATGTCGCATTATAAAGTGGCCACAAAATTTAATTACTTTTCAGTCCATAATTTCTATATACCTCATAAATCAGTCCCTCTAATCTTATGGTCTGTTAATCCAGTCCCCATCGATTACTTTTTGACCCCCTAGTTAATCTTTTCTTTTCTTCTTCCTCCCACAACCAACCATGAAGAGATTATATTGTCCCTCTTAACTCGATACCGAAGAAAATTGTCGAATACGACTCGATATCCAAACCATGTCCGATAATTTCGTGTGACCAGTCAAAATTCATAATATTTCGAGAACTATTCAATGAGCTAGCTGAATAAATCAAAATACGTATCCAATACCAAACCCCAAAGAAACCACTGAATCCGCTCGGCGCTCTGACTCAAGATCTGGGTGTTACAGTTACAATAACATTGTACAGAATGTTCTCTGGTTAAAATGTGTCATGTTCAATAAAGTACACATAATTTCGTATAAATTACACATCGTTTACTTTCTGTTACAAAAAAACGCACAGAATCTTCTCTGGATCACAAATGGTATAGTTACCGGATATGATATCAAGAAATGTTCTAAACATCAAGATCTGTAACCTAAATCTAATGAAAACTAAAATAATACATGGATACAAACATAACATAATCGAAGATAATGAGTTAGTAAACAAGGATTTAACATTTACATCATAAATCGGTTATGAAGATCTTACAAAGAAAAAGTCATGATTAATGATGAATATTTGAAAAGATGATACAGAGATGAAATCCATTATAATGAAAATCATAAATATCTTTAAAGATGATGATGAAAAACATTAAAAAGAAAGATTAAACTTGTTACTTTAACCTCATAAGCAACTGTTGATCTTAATAATGATACGAACCTGAATCTTTGATGATGAAAATCGAAATAAACAATGGAATTTTCAGCTGGTCTAATGAAGATGAAGCACTTCGAGACTCAATAATGGAGGTTGAAAAGAGGATTCGGTTTTAGAGATAGAACATTAATGGTTTCTGTTTTGGAGAAGAATGAAGATAAAGTTTCTGTTAATATGATCGTGATTGGAGAGAGAAAGTGAGATATGGAAAACGGATATTTGGGGATTTTGAAGGAAAAGCAGTTTTTGTTTATGTAGAAGGTTAGATTGGGTATTATGATTTAATATAAATTATAGGGATTTGTGTTTTCTCTAGAGATGGATACAAATGGACTAGATGACTATTTATGTTAATATTTTTGTTTATAAACCTATTTTAGAACTAGAGAGGATTAAATATATGTAAGTGTAGATTTTTGGACAATAAGCCCAAGAATTAAAAAAAAAAAAAGAATTTAAGTTCATGGTCATAATATTCAAAACCAATTGGTAATGAGTTGATATTGTGAAGATGGGCCCTTCCCAACAACGTTCGATGAATTTTTTTTCTCTTTTCGCCACCTCTCCCTATTTCTCTCTCTCCACCCTTCCTCTAGAAAAGCATACGAGGATTTCGGAGAAAATGGGCCCTTCCCTTCGCCAAAACAGAGAAGAAAAAAGAAGGTTGGAAAAAAAAATTAAAATTTCGTCTGTTACGCGTAAAAATAGGATAAGAAAATCGATTATTGGAAGAAAATTATTTTTCCGCTATTTCATTAGGGCAAAAATATGTGAAAATAGATTTAACATAGAAAAGAATCTGAAAAATTTTACAGCCAAAAAGGTGTGAGAACTGTTTACACACCCTCATCACTTTTTCGGTTCTCTCCTCCCGATTTTTTAATGGGGAAAAAAAGGAAGATAACAACCTTTTTAAAAGGCAACCACAAAAAAACTTATTTCCTACCACCCTATCAAACACTCAAAACTTAGTTTCTCATATACAAATTTTGATTTTCTTTCCCATCTAAAAATGGAGATTTTTACATCTAAATATTTGCCACGTAATAAACGGGCCCTAAGAGAAGAAGTGTTGGTGGGAGTTTGGGGGAAAAACAAAGGAACAAAAGAAACACCACCGAAAATTTTGAACTCGCAAAATTTTTTTGTTTAACCAAAACGGCGGTGTTAATTTTTTGGCACTTATTAGTGCTATCACGTACGAAGTGATAATTGTTGATCAAAGTAACAAATGGGTCAACCCATATCCAAATTATCAGGAAGGTAAACAGGGCCGACCCTGACAATTATGTGGCCCGAAGCAAGTTGAGCAATTGTGGCCCCTATACTTTATACCCGTAAATATATACATAAGTCAATACATAATGGTCGACGAAGCCGAAAGAATCATACCCAATAAAGGTGAGTTTTTGGATAATCAGCAACTAACTCCCTGTTATTTATAAGTTATATCTGAGTACAACAGATTGCAATACACATGCACAACAATTTAGCCGATCTTGCAGCCTAAATTAACAGAGATTTACAAAATACTTACTTTATCAAACCTTTTGACTACTTTATCTAATCTTTTGATTGTCTTTGAATCTTATGATAGACTAAGAAGACATTTTTTTCGTTGAGAACACAAAAAAGACATTTTTTTGTTGAGAAACGCGAAGAAGACATTGGTGATGAGATTCGAACAAATTCATTGTGAACTTAAATTCCATCTTTATGGATAGGACTAGTGACGCGGCTCTTAAATTTTTTATTAATGTAGATAATTTTGTCAAATTTAAATGACAAAAATATTTAACCTTAGGATTTTTTTTTTTTAGAGATGTTGTTTCTCTCACGTTTTTAAGTGTAAAATCACTAACGTTTGCTTTTTTATATGGTAATTATATGAAGAACAACAATACGCTACTATTATTTATGTCACAATTAGTAGTAGGATGGATATATAGACTGTGTATCTATATACCCAAGACAGAAGCTAAAGAAATATGGACAAAGGTATTAATTAGTATATTTGTGTGCATATAAACACCTGAGTATGAGATGCGTGAGATGTATAGAGAGAGATGTGGGGCTGTATACATATACTGAAGAGTGGGACTGTGGGAGACTATGAGAGAGTTGTGGAATGTATAGAGACTGACTTCTGGGGTTTATACGTATAAAGAATATATTGGAGAAAGAGAGAGAGAGAGAGCTTGAAAGAACCTATCAAAATGGAGTCCACTTCCTGTCCTTATTTTGCTTTTAAGATTGCGCCCACCAATAAAAGTGGGTCACTTTTCTCTTATGTTGGGGGCTTGGGGCTCTCTTGTTTATGAGAAGATAGATAGCACAACCCTGTAATACTCGCGGCCCAGTTCTTCTAAGTTATTCTTCAGGCACCCACACGGAATACCTTGTTTCATTTTTTCTTGTGAGGCCCCCTAAAATTGGTGGCCCAAAGCGAGGCTTTGCTCGCTTTGGGCCAGGGCCGGCTCTGAAGGTAAATCCGAAAAAACTTTGTCATCTGAGTTTAGAACTGAGAGGTCGTCACGAGTTTCTTGGGTGCCTTAATATTTACTGACTTCAACAAACCACGCAACCCCTGCTCCGAGGCCTTGGAACAATAAGGAAGGTATGCAGAAATTGACTCGCCCTTCAGTCTATCTTGCCTCATGGCACGTGAAGGCAAATCCAAACCAAGATTTACCTAAGCCTTGACCTGATATGAAAAAGAGAAAAAAATGATCAACTAAACGAGTGAGGATCTTCCGAGCTCTAAGAAAAACTTGAACATAGCTAAGTGATATATATATATATATATATATTATTCCCTCCGTCCCATTTTGTTTGTAGTTTTGGGGAATTCAACTTATTAAAGAATGATATTTATTGTTGACAAATATAAAGACTTTTCCTAAACTACCCTCATTTAATATAGAGCATTTCATTAAATACAACATTGATAGAAGCGTAGAACCAATTAGAATCTTTGAATGGTATTCAAACCAAAAGATAGTCTTGGAAGTTTCATCATTTTAATAATTAAATGAATGTTATAAAAGGAAAGTGACAAACATTTTGGGACATCTATAAAAGGAATAACAACCAAACAAAATGGGACGGAGGGAGTAATTTATATATTAATTATATGAAGGGGCAGCTAGTAGCACCCGCTAAAAGTGATGTTAGCCCCCGACCTCTGTAGGCACCCGATACGGATTGGTGCCTACTACAGAGGCACCCGCCCAACCCTGTTTTTTTGTCTTTTCTTCTTCTTTCTTCTTTCTTCTTGTTCTTTTCCTTTTTCTCTTTGTTCTTCTTCATCTATTCTCTTTTTTCGAATCATAATCAACACTTCATGAAAAATTATTGTTTCTAATACCATCATCATCAATCAACAATGAGGAGTTAGAGAGATAAAGAATCTTGTTTTATGGAGAGAAATAAAATAAAATCATTATGGGAATCTTGTTTTAAAAACGATTGATAAAATACTAATGTTCATACTTGTAGTTGTTGGTATTGTTTCAGTTGTTGGTACTGTAATTAGATCCACCATATTCTACTTGAGGAAGAGAAGAATTCCTAAAAGACAAGAGATTAGGGTTCAAAAGTATCAAATTTGGATGGAGAAGATTTAACAGACATTGATCGATTTTTTAAGAGTTGCAATTAGCCGAGAGTAACAAGGCATTACAGTGGTTAGTAGATCAACTTTGTCCCATCTATGACTATTCCCACATGTCTCCTCACTCGTACGGTTCTTTGAGCCAAAATCTTAATGTGTTTTTTTCAGGTGAATGCATTATGTTAAGTTTGTGGTCATACAATCCAAAACCAGACCTGCACATTATATTTAAGTTACTAGATTTTTCGTCCCACTTGAGATTATTCTCCCAAGTACCTCAAAATCAATCAACTAAAGTGCTAATGTTCCAATCTTGTGATTAAGAAAATATTCCACAACCAGAAAAAAAAATGGAATTCTTGGTGTGGGAAAATCATATTTTTCTCCAAACATTCCTCATTTTTTGATGATGCCAACTGAGGTTCATCGGACGACTCTCTCCTGACGACGTTCGATGAAATTTTTTTCTCTTCTCGCAACCTCTTCCTATTTCTCTCTCTCGACCCTTCCTCTGGAGAAGTAGATGAGGATTTCGAAGAAAATGGGCCCTTCCCTTCGCCGAAACAGAGAATAAAAAAGAAGACCGGATAAAAAGTTAAAGTTTCATTTGTTACGCGCAAAAACAAGATAGGAAAAACGATTATTGGGAGAAAATTGTTTTTCCTCTAATTCATTGTGCCCAAAAAATGTGAAAATAGATTTGACATGCAAAAAAATCTGAAAAGTTTTACTACCAAAAAGTGTTAAAACTAGTTACACACCCTTATCACTTTTTAGGTTCTTTCTTCTCGTGTTTCTTTATCTCAACTGCTCCTATCTCTTTCTTTCTACCTCCTGAATTTTTTTGTCTCTCTTCCTCCTCTAATCAAAACATATATTCACAATTTTAAGGTCTTATTTTTCTCTTATTTTCTATCAATTTGGCCAAACAACATCACTTTTCTCTCTAGTCTCTAAAACTCATCATTTGAGTAATCCATATTTCATTAAATTTTGAATGCTCTTTTAGACACAAGAATCAAATCGAAAGCAGTCATGAAAATCGCTCCCTTGTAAGCTATTTCAGGTTAAGTCACTAGACACATAAGATAAAATTTTCTAATGATTCAATTTCAGAATATAAGATGAAAAAAGAATCGAATTTTAATGGAGATGTAAAGAAATTGGGATTATAATACACCCATAAGAAGATAGATAAATGAAGATGTAGAGAAATTTGATTTCTCTATTTCCTCTACTTGGTAGTTGGTTGGAGTGGTATGAACAAAATTACTCTTCTCTCTTTCTTCCTCTGACATTTTCTCCCTCTATCTCTCGCCATTCGCTGGAAGAACTCTCTATTTCCATCGATTTTGGGTTCTTTGTCCCGATTTTTAAATGGAAAAAGAAGAAGATAACAACTTTTTTGAAGACACCCCACCAAAAAACTTATTTCTTACCCCCTATCGAACACTCAAAACTTAGTTTCTCATATACGAATTCTGATTTTCTTTCCCATCTGAAAATGGACATTTTCACATATAAATTTTTGCCACATAACGAATGGACCCTAAGAGAAGAAGTGTTGGTGGGAGTTTGAGGAAACACAAACTCAACAATAGTAACAACCTCTGTTCGAAGCTCATAAATCAAAACAAAAGGTTGCAAAGTCACCCTGACAAGCACTTACTTTAAACAGAAAGTACATGAAAGGACTGAAACGTAACAAAAGTTAAAGAAAATGACTAAATAGGCAGAAGCCTCTTAATCAGGGACTAATGTTGTAGCCGCTAGGTTATGAGCCTCTTGGTTGCAACTTCTAGGACAATATCTGATAGTGATTGGTGTATTCATTGTTAGTGCACGCAGTTCGTTGATCTCTGTCGATATTCGCCAAGGGGTTTCTTGATCAACGGTGGATATTAAATTCTAGGGCAACCTTTGCATCTCCTTCTATTATATAAGTCAGAAGCCCTAGCTGAGCCGCAAGTGCTACACTCCTTAAACCCATAAGTTCACTGTAAATGGTCGATTTTGGATCTAGGGTTTTGCTTCTAAATCCCAAGGTGTTTTCATCTGAATCTCTTGCTAGTGTTGCGCATGAGGCTTTATCTTGGTTGAAAGCTCCATCGAAATTTATTTTTACTTGTCCAGGTGGCGGTGGACACCATTGGTGTTCCTGAAAAATTTGGTTAGAAGATGAAGTATTTAAAATATCAGTAACGCACCTTAGGGTTTGTTTTGTTCCCCACCAACATCGCACCAGATCAGGCGTTTGATTCTGGAAATGAAAGTCATTTCGAAGTTTCCACCATTCCCACATGAGTTGAGTTATACTGCACCATAGTAGATCATTATTCTCATCTACTATTAGTATATTTTTTAAGTAGTTAACCGGATCTGTCGATATCCGTTTTAGATCTATGATTCTAGTGATACTAATCAACTCTTGATACTTCTTGCAGCTCGAAAAAAGGTGTGAGATCGTTTCTGTTTCTCCCTCTTCACAAGGTAAGCGAATCTGAGGTATATGTTGCACTATAGTATCTATTTTCCCTAATGTTGGCAATCCTCCATGAATAAGTTTCCATATGAAGTGCATTATTACAATACTTGTGCAAAAGAAAAGATGGAACTATTCTCCAAATAGAATTACAATTATGGGTACGAGCCCATTTAGCTAGACTGTCAGCTTCAGCGTTTCCTTTATGTGGTACATAAGAGATTTTGACACCATGAAACTGTGATAGAAGGTTTTTGATTGCTTTGACATGAGCCTTCAACTGCCAGTGAATCATTTTACTTGAGTTTTGAAGATGCTTGATGATTACTTGATTGTCACTTTCAACATTATGAATTTAACATTGTTACCTAAAGCCCATTCGATTCCCATTAAAATTGCTTGGATTTCACGTTCTTCCTCGTTTCTTGATCTGATGGTATCGACCTTTTCATTTATGAATTGAGCCTTGTGGTTGTTAATTATGCAACTAATTCCTGCAATTCATTAGTTTTGGTAAATGATACATAAATATTCACTTTAACATAAGGATTAATCGGAGGAGTACACTTAATCACTTTCACTTGAGAATTTTTAGTAACTTTATGAATAGTAGCCTGAAGAAATGCCAAAATATGATTGATAACCTGCATAAGAGAAATGTCATGAACAATGGTCACAACGAACTTTCCCGATAAACCATAAAATAGTTGCATAAAGAGTGTCTAGATTATTATCGTGATGATGCGTATTGTTCCAAGACGTTATCCATTCCTTTAAAGATAAAATGTTATTGGACTGAATATTAAAATAAAACCAAATATTTCTAGCAAAAGTGTAGTGAAGTAAAGCGTGATCCTGAGTTTTAATTTCATGACAATAAGAACAATTCAAGATGTTGCCATATATTTGCCAATAATGATATTATCAGAAATCTGACGACCCCAGAACATAAGCAGCTTGAAGCAGATAGATGATAAAATGAAGAAGAGGTTTCAATCTGTCTGCTAAAATTCAGGAGATAATTTTATAGACTGTATTGAGCAGACTTATAGGACGATAGTTTGCCAGCCTTTGTGGAGTATTTGTTTTATCCAGTAGGAAATGTGGGTATGGTTGGTATGAGTCGACAGGGTCGTCGTGTCAAAGAAAGCGTGAACCATCCCCACAATATCCGGTTAAACTGTGTCCCAACTTGAGTCGTAAAACTAAGGAGGATAACCATCGGGACCCTGAGCCGCTTCGACCCGCAAATTCTTAACATTCAAGTCAATCTCCTCCTTGAAGGGCATAGCTAGCAGGGAGTTATTGTCATTTTCCGATATGACTGGTTGAAAAAGGTTTAATATATCCTCGGAAGTAGAAGACTGATGGGAAGTAGAAGTATCTTTGAGGTGAGAGGTAAAGATATGAGTTATGTCTGTCTCATTAGAAATCTATTCTCCATTAGTGTTCTTGATTGAGAGAATTCGGTTACTCCTGTTTTTGGTGATAGCAAATGAATGGAAGTATTTGGTGTTCTTATCACCAAGAGTAATGAAAGAATTTCTAGATTTTTCCTTCCAGATACTTTCATGTTTACGATAAAGGTCTTCAAATTGGCTGTTGAGAATGATGTATTTTTGCTTATTCATAGGGGTCTGAAAAATCTCAAATATGGACTTGATATTTGCTTCGATATTATCAAACACCTCCTTGTTCCAATTGGAAAAAAAATTCCCCAAGATGTTAAGGTTATGCTGATATTGAGGCCATTGTTATAAGACAGATTATGAGACCATTGAGATTCAATAGGTTTATGACAATTTGGGTGTGTCATCTGAAGGAGATGTCCTTCGACCAAAGATGCAATGCGAGCAATTTTTCAGAAAAGACAATTGATGAAGAATATCATTAAGTCTGGTTGATTTAGGGGTCGTAGTGTTTAGCTAGAAACCAACTACGATCGTCGAATTACGAAATAATTCGCGGCTAACTTCGATCGAATCCTACAACGGGTTACACATAAGAATGACTATTTAATCGGATGATATGACTAGTGAGAGTGAGATATGTAATCATGGGAGAGCCCCATAAATATGTCTCATAGGCCTAAAACAAGTTTAGGCAAAGATAGCACAAAAGGCCCAAAAGAAGGTTTTGGGCCTAGAGCCAAATATAGACTTTTTGGGCTCGGATTGGGCTGAAAATTGGGGGGTCGGTTCCCCAATAGGGAGGTTATATCTGCCAATTTTGGTCTGGTTTGGACGTCCCCTCATCAAGGGATTGAGAAAATAGCAACTAGTTTCTATTTTCGACCATTTCCTTAATCTTATTCAAAATGGTCTTTTAGGAAACCAAATTTGAGTGGGACTCTTATTAGGGTTCTATATAATGAACCTTAGGGCAGTGAATAAGGTGTGGAATTTCTCTAAGAGCTTTCTTACTCTACAACATCAAGTAGAGAGGAGAAAGTGAGCTAATTCCCAAAAGCTATCAACTAGTCAAATAAAGAAGAAGTAGTTCTTCTTATTATCAAACTATCATTGGGGTTCTAGCTAGCTTACAAGGTGGGAGATTAAGTAGACCATTCGGTGTCTCAAGTAAAGGAGCTACAATTGGAGCTCTTGGTCTTCTCAAAGCGATTGGAAAGGTTTCGAGGGAAAACTAACGATTAAGGTAATCTCTAACTCTTAGTTGATTATTATTTTATGCATGTGATCCAGGGATATTAATGTTAGACATGTGATGCCTGAGATTCCGCTATCGTCATTATTAGAAACCACCAATTCCCAACAGTGGCGTTAGAGCCTCTTGCAAATAACTAATTTTTGCTAAGTTTTAGACTAATCCATGATTGATTAGCTTGATGGTCTTGTCTAAAAGTGTCTTAGACATTCAATTTGAATTTGATTTAAAATATGTCAAATTGATTTTCAAGATTGATGATTGAAAAGTGTTTTCTAAAGATTCGATCTTGATTGATTTCGGTATTGAAAAGTGTTTTCAAAACTTTGATTTTCATTTATTTTGATTAACTGGATGATAATAAAAAATTTGGGATTTTAGTGGTTTCTAAAAGAAGAGAACAATAGCTTTGGAAGTTAAAAAAATGAGGAAGGTTGGAGTTTCTAAAAGTTCTAGGTTGTTGTCCCGGTGCGACCAGGACGCGTCCAGGGACACGACCAGCCCTCATGGGCCACAACGAGTTTGGCCAGGTCAAGGAACACTTGGCTCGGGCCAGAGCATGCTGGCCCATGGCCGAGACATGCTTGGCCCGTTCCAATGCGTGTCCTTGGCCTTGGCCGAAACAAGTCTATGGGCTTGGGCCGAGATGGTCTCAGGCCATTCCGAGATAGGTCGTGGGCTACCAGCTAAGATTCTCGAGCCTTGATCCGAGTGAGAGTTTTTCGACGAAAAGTCCGCTTTTTGTCCCGGTTCTACCCAAATTTTACCGATTTGTGTCGGGCCACCCTTTCCCGAAACGGGTTTTTCTTAAAATTGATTTGGAAATCATTAAGAATCAAACCAATTTTTTTCGAAACTGACCGGGGTCTTCAAAAGCCTATAACGAAGTTTTTCTTAAAATTGATTTTAATAACTATATGCCACCTAACATACTCCTATAGGTACAATATGTCCTCAAAGGCAAGTATCTTGACTTGACTTGTCTAAGATGTCGAGTCTTTAATGACTTCGAAATTAAATTATGGGTCATAGAAACAATTACCTACTATTCGCATTTCGTGTAATGAAAACTACACCTACCTGCATAACGAAATAATTTCGAAACATAAATATTTTGGTCAACAAGATTGACCTAAGAAGCATTTTCATTTGGATCGAAAAAATTGATTATGTTATTCTTCGCCCTCTGATATTTCTTTCCTCAGTTCTTTTCTTTCATTCTTTTATCTCTTCCTCTCTCTCCTGTTGCGCTCTCGCTCTCTCACAGTCTCTCTCTCTCTCCTTGTAGCCAGGATAAAGGTGAAAGCCCTTTGTCTTCAATAGAGAGCGTGAGATAGAAAGAGGGAGAAAGAAACAAAGAAGATAAGGTTTCATGTGGTGAAAGAGAAGAAGAGAAAAGTAGAAAAAAGGAGAGAGGAGGAGAAAGAAAATAAATGGTGGTGGTGACGGTGGTTGGAAGTTGTGTTTTTTTTTTTTTTTTGTTGAAGGGAATATATTAATATTAAAAGTCTATTACAATACAGTAAGAAAGAAAAATACAAATACAATAAGAAAAGTAGTACAACAAAATATCAGAAGTGAAGAAATGCATCATATAACTTCGGTTTGTAGGGCAGTCTCCATTCTGTAGCTTGCAAGGCTGGCAACTCTTCTTGATCGAGATATAATCTTTAATGCAGAGAGTCCGTCTGGTATCTATGAAGATGAAGCTCGTATCTAACTTCGTGTAACACTTATGATGGATAAAACAAACACCCAACATTTCCGGAAGAAACGAGGGTGTCTGCAAGATGGAATCATAGGATGATTCCAGGGTATCCCGCCAGTATTCTCCATGTACAGAGACCATATCCGATCGAATTCTACAATGTAGAAACAGTTCAGACACCTGGTAAATGGGATCGCCGTCATAGCCCGAGTATGAATACCCTGCTACTTCGACAAGAGATCGCAATAAAATTGCGTCAAAGGGTGGAAGTGAACATGTTACAGAACTTGGAATTAGAGTTAAATCTATAAGATCACCAAATACACATGAACTCAACAAAAAATGAGCTGCTAGATGGGTAACATAGACTTTAATACGGAGATGGATATAGAAATACGAATTGTAGTGCCGACCGGGGTCGAAAGGTAAGTTAATACTAATATTAAATCTCTTATAGGATAAACGGTACAAACTCATGAGCCACAAAGTTAATCGATGGATCCAAACTTTCCTAATTTGATTCCAGGAGGTGAAAGCTTTTTGAGTGCAGTTATGGAGGGTGATAGGATGAAATCGAGGGTTGAAATTAAATTCAGTAGAGATTGAAGAGATGTGTGAATCTAGGGTTAGTTCATAGTTTATCATGAAAGCGATGAAAATAACTACCATTAGATGAGCACGAAGCTCGACCTCTAACGATGCACAGCTAATCACAAAAAGAGGAATTAACATAGACATGCAAGACAGATTTAAAGTGTATGAAAAACTCGATAATATTATATATATAATCCAAACCAGAGAATTAGGTAAATGAGAATAGTTGTGATAAGCTTCCCTGTTATGGATTAGGTTGATGTCTTGGCTGTGAGTGAGTTTCACTAAACAGATTTCTCGGTTGTTGTTGAAGAATATAAACACTTCGGGAGCTTTATGGTTGGAACCAGCCTTCTGCAACTCTCTTTATTGGAGGATGAACTTGCTTATCCCTTACCTTTGGTTCACTATTAGGAATTCTTCTGATGATAACAAGTATTGCTCAAATCTAACTTGCTAAAGAGGGGAGATTAGTAGAGAAAAGGATCCCAAAACCTCTTCAAGTTCAACTTGCCTAATAATGAAACCCTAGGTCTGCTAGCTATATTGATGGTGTGAGGGGATAAATTTCTTCTGATTTTTTATGACTCCTATTTGCTTGAGTTTTGGTTGGCTTTACGTTGAAAAATTAGGAGGATATTTGGGTGATCTTTATGATGTGGCTATGAAGGTTTTTTATTGTGTTTTGTGACTACGATTTCTTTCTTCCAAGAATGGATTTTGAGGGGTTAATTGTTGTTTTTGAGTGTGAGTTTTGGAATATGTTTTTGGAGGTTGAGAGGAAAAGATTAGTGATGTTGCATGTTGGATTTGATGAAGTTTAGGGTAGGTGGCTGGTAGAATTAATGGTAGGAGTTGTTTTAGGGTTTATTTTGGGGAAGAAAGGAGAATGGAAGCTTTTCGCTTGCTGACGTCATGCGGGAGCTCCTCTCTCCTCAAAAACCCCCACTTCGCCTATAATATTCAATGGACCATTTTGTAGAACTAAAAAAGTCTTGGAAGTTGTGTTGATGGAGGGCAAAAGTCGTGGGATGAAGGTGAGGTGAAGATTAAAGGTTGAAATGTAGTCAGATTTATTTTTGGGCCACAATTAAAGATACCCCCTGAGTAATCTTGATGGACCAAGTCTTTTATTCCCAAAGAATCCACCACCTATAAAAAGCAGTAATAGTTGTCTTTTTCAGATATGTAAAGTAAATTCGAAATAAAAAATTCTATTAGGAAATGTATCATTGTGATGCAGGCGCATAACACGTGGGCCCACGTCCACGCGTGCCCACGTCCCGGTCGGCCACAATAGTGGTCCTAATTAGTATAGGATTAGGAAGCTACTTTAAATTGATATTTCTTTATTTTGAAGTTTCTATATTTTGAGTATTTTATTATTTAGGAATCCTAGTTTGAGTCTATCTAGGAAAGTTTGTTATCCTATGAAAGAGGTCTAGTCTATTATATTATTCATATTGAAGAGAAAAACCCCTTGAAGTTTAATAAAGTTTAGTTTATTTACAGTTATTTACCGTTCTTCGTTTATTTACATCGTTCTTCTTTTAATTCCGCTGTGTCTACATCAAGTGGTATCTAGAGCCAAATTTTTTTAACCAACCACAATGGTTAATCCTACCGTTCCTACTCAAACAATCAAAGAGAAGACACCAACTTTTGCCTCCGAATGGGATAACATCAACAAGAAGTTATCCTCGGTTACAAAATTGGAAGAAGC